>VWZD01002298.1:127213-144550 GCA_013396695.1 Sakesphorus luctuosus | reverse complement strand
AAAAAATGTAAAAAAAAAAATGCAAGTTTGTTCAAAGCAGGTTCTGTATCTTCCCTATCATTATTTTGTGAAGTTTACACATGAATGATTGAAAAATACTTTTTACTTCACAACTATAATTTTATTCTCTTTTGTTAATTTTATGTGTTTGATAATAATCTGCTTTGAAAGATGCAATTGTAAACATGATGCACCTTTACCATCTGTAACTCCTGTTATGTGCACTTCTTCAGTCATTTGATGATACAATTTGTTCCCAATATAAGAAATTCTAAATTATCTAGGTGTCAGTACTTTAGCAATTTCCTTAAAAACTCAGGAAATCTATATTTTTTTTCAAATTTTGCTAAACAAAAGAAATGAGTAGACTTGCTTTATTAAGTCTTCTATATTTACTGACGTTTTATATAAAATAGTAATACTTTAATTTTAAAAATTACAAAAAAACCCATTATAATATCACCAAACCTTTCCTAAAAAAATTATATAAAGCAATAATTAAAAATAGACATGAAAAAAATTATCTGAAACCTGAGAACTTCCAAACACCAGAAGTTCAGAGGGAAGCATAGTAGGGGTGTGAGTGTATTGGCTACACAAATCGCCAAATGTTTATCTCTCTTCTGTAAGAGAGTGCCAACGACCCATATATCCTGTAAGTGGAGTTCCACAGTAGCCTTAATATGGAATTAGGTTGTTCTACCACCAGCAAACTGAGTGGCACTAGAAATGCAGACCGTTTTTCCTTGGTATTTTACTCATATGCTCTGAAAAAGAAAGATCCATTGACATGTTTCTCTCTCTATTTATCTACCTGTAAACAGAAGAATGAAGGAAATCAAGTGGTTTTTGCATTCTTGTTGAATACATCCAAAGGTTTTCAGAGAGCACTTTTTTTTTTCCCAGGTTTCAAGCACATCTTCACAGTGGTTGGAATTTATGGATAAGCTAAAGCCCTTTCTTTACAACTGCATTTATTTGCTGCCTGTGAACCAGAAGTATCAATGTCTATAATGCTATTAAGACAAAACAAGACTTTGATGGCTTCTCTATTAGAGTTATACTAGTGGTGCTTTCTGAGGGACTAAAGGGATATGAAGGACTGAATCCCACAGACTCTATCATATTTCCTCCTTGGAAAACACAACACTGCTTGAAAAGAGAAAAATAATGCAGTCTTTTTCTTATGACATCTTTGTTGATTTCTCACAAACAGACCAGTCAATGTCCTTTCTTTAAAAATAAAATTGCTCAGAAGATCACAGTAAGGCAGTTTTGCCCAGCAGACGTATATTACACCTTCTCACTGTTTTCTTTGTGTCTGCAGAAGAAACCCTGTCAAATGCTCTTCACCAGTGACTATCCCTTCTTGAGGGTGGGTGGATGTTATCCCACACTCAGGGATTTACCAGCTGGCTGGGTAAAAGGATGCAAACTCTCCTTGGAGAAGGAATCTTGCCACATCTGCTATTCAGGCATAATGGGTTTCTCTGCACTACTGACTGGGCCATAAATGTCTGACCTGTCCATGCATATCCAGCTCCTCTTGGAACTCCAGTCTACAAGAGGACTCACTGTAAAGTGAAACTACACAGAGATTTGCAGGCAGCTTGCAAGAAAGCAATTTTCATATTCAGAAAAGCACCCAGCAAGAACAGAAAAATCTAATGCCATTTGTTCACTGATCTCTTGGTGAACTACGATAGTGTTGATTAAGACTTTAAATCCCTTAATAGTCTGAAATTGGTGCATCAGAATGATTGCTTCACTTTCTGTGCTCCTCTTCAATAGCTGCAATCAGCACAGACTTTAAAATGAAATCTTCTTCATTATAAAAGACAAAGGGGAGAGAAGGGGGAAACAGATATTTTTGGCTACAGCTCCAAGACTGTGATTTTCTCCTTAATTTGATCTGAAAACAACTCAGTCTAGTAAAGTTTGAGACAAAAGTCACCTTTAGAGGGACTCTTTGAAGAAAACAGCATATGAAGAAAATTGCAGGATTGTTTGAATAGATTTGCCTAGAATCCATTTCATATTGCTTAATTGTCCTGATTAAACTTATTTGTATTTACTGGATGATTGATCACAAAAAATGCCTAACAATTTTGGTAAGCATCTACTGTGTTTTTCATATAAATAAAACAAAAAATACGTAGCTATTGGATGATAATCAGATGAAAATTAATGGCTTGTTAGCATTAGTAGCAATTCCTTTCAAAAAGTTTTTGAAACGTCTATTAATCATTTATTAATGCTTTATTCTTAAACTTACTTCTGTAGGCAAATTTTAATGATTTTTTTTTCATTTAAAAATGCATTTTTCATTAATTTTATCAGTTCATGGCTGTTCTATGTGACTGTATGAAGATAGCTACAGTGTTCCTTTAGGTCATAGTATAAAGGGAGCAGAAGACCCAGTTTAGTCTTGAAAACTCTCTGTATTGAAATTCTAACAGTCTCCCAGATTCAACGGTCTCCTGCAGGTAGGTTTTTCTGCCTCTTTCCCTTACAAGATGTGTTTGGAATTTACACATTATGTACACTGTGGCAAGAAAGGTCTGCAGTTTTACCATACCTGAGTAAAATCAGGCTGATAAAAAAACCAACCTGTAAAATCTAAGAAAATTTTATCACTGGCTGCTGGGAAAAAATCACGACCCATGCATTATGTATGCACCACAACTTGAGATGTGCAAGCCGTTATCTGTCCCTGTCTAAAGAACATTTACATCTGAATCTTAGCCATAAACCTGTCCCTAAAATGTGAACAGATGTAAAAAGTGGTTTTGTTTCCATTAAGAAATATTGAGCCAAGTATGATGACCCACCTACAAATCATAATACAGAAAACTGACTGTCTCCGTTCTAAACATCCTCCTCACTCAGCTGAGAAGATGTTGAGGCATCATAAGAAAGTGGTTGTTATTGACTTAAGCAGAATGATAAACTGTCTCAAAAATATTTAATTTTTATTACCGTTCAGACTACTTAAAAGTAATCTAAATATTTCACAAAGTATATATATATATATATATAAAGCTTCACACTAATAAAATTCTTACAGGAACTGAAAATAATGATTTCAGAGAGAATGTCTCAAGGCTTTCTTACCATGACACTGTAAGTGGGGTAAAAGATAAATGGGGAAAAGTTTAATACTCAGAAAAGAAGCAAAGGGTGAATATTCCAGAAAGATTCCAGTTACATATAGCACAATTTTCTTTTTAGAAAAAGACATTTTTTTTTTCCACATCTCCACTTGCAAAGACCCTTTTTGTTCCAGGTTGTTCAATCTGTGTTTTGGCAACATATCTTATTTTTCTGGTTTGGCCCTATAGTACCTCACAAATAGAACAAGTTTTGAACTTATTACAGAATAGCTGCAAGAACTCATAATAAAGGTTCCTTTTGACTTCCCAATCAAATTACATAGTGTAGCATCAATGAGATTTACAAAACCAAGGTTTTTCCTGATTAGCAAATATTTGACAATCTGTAGTACTTTTTGGTTTCTAAAACAGTTCAAAGAGAAATTCATAGGATATGCAGGGGTATACCAATAGAGATTTCAGAAAACATCCTGAATTAATTATTGATGTAGTATTAATTTTTAATATTGCCCATTGTTTTCTCATTATTTTTTCTACTTATTACATAACTCTCTGTAGACCAAGATGGCTTTTCAGGTTGTTTTCATATTTCTTACTTTTTATCATCCCTTGGAGTAGCCTTTGATAATACATGCTATTAGGAGGCATCTTTAATTCATCCAAAATCAACGTGACTATTTTGTTTTCTCAACAAAACCTTTCAACATACAGTCGAGTAACAATGAAATGAAAAGGAAAACACATGCCTGCAAAATGGTATATCCCCTGAAAACTTTGAAATTAAAAGGAAGAATTAACTAATCAGGCAACTTGCACAAAAGGAAGACATGAGGAAATAACATGACAACATGTAGGAATGACTACAGTCTTTTCCTGAAATAAGCTGTATATTTAATATTAGTAGGATTGGCAGCAGAGATCCTCAATGTTCACAATCTACTTCACACTGGTAGTCTGCATAAGAACAGTAGGTATTTGTACCTGTCACTCTACTCTGATTTTAGAACAGATCACCATAGAATTCAAACAGATTTGGGATTAAAATAACTCCAAGATCAATTCATTTATACAGAAACCTCCAAATTACCTGTACGCAACACCTTAAAGCATGTAATGCTGAAAGAATGTTTCAAAATCAAAGTGGGACTTTTGGAAAAGGCAGATCTAGTCAACTCTAATAGCAACAAAGGTCTTTCAAATACAAATCTTTCCCAGTATAATCAATTAATATGTTCATAAAATTCACATGAACAGAAATAATAGGAAAAAAAATATGGGGAGTAACATAAATATGCTTTTCTACAAAGTTGACACTGTAGATTATATTTTTTTGTTCTGCCTTTGCAATTAAATTAAACACCTGTGTGATTGATGTAGTCACTGAGTCTGTACTCATCTGAGGCTATTGCACATTGCTACACAGACAGGTCACTTCAGGTTTTATTTTTTCATACATTACAGTGCTCATCAGAAAAAAAATATCGTCAATTCACTGAAGGAAGCTACAAGAATGAAAGTATCAAACTTGGTCTGAAATATTACACAAAAAGAAAGGAAGAAGTGCACTTATATCCATTAATGTGTTGCCCTGCAAATAGAGGAAATACATTGTCTTCTTTAGATCTTCCAGTACTGAAAGAAATATAAGCTATTCTGGAATAAAATGAAAGTTACTGTGATTTACAATATTACATTTATATACATAGTTACTGTGTTTGGTTGAAAAAAATCAAAAGATAAAGAGTCATTATATGTTTCTTTGAGTATCTGTTGACTATGTGTTCATAATAGACCCCCTTGAAATAATTCTGTAATTTGGAACATGTTCTGTTTAGTGCAGAATTTTTGTCTGTGGATTATAGGATGTGAAAAAGGAAAGAGATAATACATAATGGATAATGTAACATATTTTTCTTGTTCCATGACTGTGCTGGTAGCTTCAGAACCAGCATCTAATCAGAAGGATGTCAGGCCTGCTTTAACTTGCATTAAAAATACCAAAAAGATAAATTTGGATGCAAGGGCTATTGAATCTATTGAATGTTCTTTGTTAACATTAGCCTGTACAAACAGCCCTCCTCAGCATGTACCTAAAGAACTTGGGTCTTTGTGGAGGTTTATGCTCTTTTGGACCTAGAGAGGTGCAATTAAGATATGCTTTTGAAATCATTAATATTAACAGGTATGTAGAAAGTTTACTAAGTAGCTCAAAATCAGAAAATAATGCCTAGGATTAAATATTACATAAGGGTTTACTTAAAATAATTAACTGTGTACATAACTCACATTTCCAAATTAACTCTGGTTTCTATTCTTTTTGAACTTTGTAGCTTCAAAAATATTCTTCATATCTACTTGGTTGGACAGTGAAAAATGCAAAATATTTGTAAACTTTTTAAAACTCAAAAGTAACAATTGACTTTTACAAAACTACAGTAATTGGTGTAAAGAGGTCTTGCAATCACATTTATATACAGCTACTGGACTAAGACAAAGAAGTAGTTAACATCAACTTGCAGTCTTTTCTCTGGAAACTATTTTCAGTTAAAATACTTCTGTTTATTTCTTTTTATACTTACTTTGAACTCCATGGGAGCGAACTATTTTCCAGGTTTCTGAGGTCACCTCTTTCACATCCACTTGGTAGTGGTGAATGGGAACACCTCCATGCGAGTCTGGCTTATTGAACGAAACCTTGGCAGTGGTTTGGGACAGCTCTAAAACTCTTACTCCGTATGGATTTGATGGTACATCTGAAAAAGGACAAATGCCAATTAAATAATCAGTAGCACCTACACAGACCTAAACAGTTGATAATCTACCCCAAAAAGTCTCCATAGCATCTTCAAGGGAGAAAAAATGAATACTGAATATGGCGTAATAATGTTTGTGTTACATAAACAACTTCTGTTTTGTTCTACTGAGCTATAAGAAAATCACATTCATTTGCTTGTATGCTAAAGTAATGCAAAAAAAATTTCCATTTTTGCCTTTCTTTTATAATATGATCTTTCTCAATAGCTAATTTCATCATAGTCAAATGTAAGAGATCACATTGTTGACTGCATAATTATATAAAAAAGAATAACAAACTTTAAATCAAATTTAACAAAAGGAACAGTTACAGCTAAATAGATCGTTCAAAGTCTAAATTCTTCTAAATGAGATTATGACAAAGAACTGTATAAATAATTTAGCCATTTTATGGAACTCTGAAATACAGCTGAAAACATGAATCTTTTTTTGTTTTTTTGAAAGACTGCATTTCAAGCTACTAGAAAGATACATTAACGGAAGATTTCTATTCTCTGATCAGTTTAAGAATTAACTTACAAAACAGGGTGAAAGAAACATTTTCTCTTAAATCAAAAGGAAATGAATATCTTTTAAAGTAGAAAAGAACTATGAAAATAGAGCAGGTGCTTGTAGGTGTTGAAATGCAAGATAGGAAACAAAAGCAAAAAATGACATCAGGGTCAGTACAGCTTAAAAATAGAAATGTTACATTACTTTTACAATCGAACACATAGAAGAAAAATGACTAACTTTTCCAGTTGTCATACATTTTAAAGCACTGCAATTACAAAAAATGTTATTAAAAATGTTAGGATGAATTTTAGTCCTTTTGACAGAATAACAGGGATCTGAAACACCACTACAACTATCTCTTCTGACCCATCTGAAAATTATCTGCATAATTTCTTGAATATTTGAGATTGCTTTTGTGTCCATGCTATGGAAGATTCTTTTTGTAAGGACATGCAAGAATTTGAGCCAAAGTCTATAATTTTTTTTGTGGGTAATGAACCATTTCCACAAAATATTGTCTGTATTCAAAGGTTGCCACACAGTTGGGAATAAAAGGACAATCAATCTGAGCTTTACCCACTATTGGTACTTGAATGAAAATGAGACAAAAATTTCTATAAAATATTAAAGAATAGATTTAAGCATACACTCAGCCAGAAAGTCTCTGGAAAAGGATGCCTGCCAAAGCTGGGCTAAAGGGACTGACTTGTATAACCTTTCAATTATCAGAAGGCTAACGTCTTGGGTTTTTTTGTTGTCTTTTTTTTTTTTTTTTTTAAGAAAAAATCTCAGTTGTCAGACTTGAGTGTCTTAATGCTAAAATGAAATCCCTGTGAATTCATACAGTTAGTATTTCTGACTATAGGTGTCCTGAACCCTCCAATAAGTCATTGAGTTAAAGCCAGCATAGGTATATTTACATGGATGGATAAATATGGCTCAGCTTCATGAACGAAGATTTGGGAAGGGCTCTACTCATGTGGCTGTGTCCATGGAGCCTGTGCAGTGAATTTTTTTAGGTGAGGCACAGCGTGCACAGAACTGGCCCTGCCCTTAAACTCCTAAGGTTCATCTGCCACAGCTGAGCGAGCTTGGACGGTGACAGCGAAGTCCTCAGGACTAGAACCTACAGCCCCCAGTATTCCCAGGAGGTCTCCCATCCAAGTACTAACCGGGCCTGACCCTGCTTAGCTTCCAAGATCTGATGGGATCGGGTGTCAGGGTGGCATTTAACTGCCCGGATGGACAAGTATCTTATAGACACAATTAAGTGAATCCATGACATTAAAGATTTTAGTAGATGCAAATGTCAGCCTGAGAGAATTCAAATCCTCAAATACTTTCTTATTCTGGGAAACATTCATGAGGATATGGGGCACTGCAGGAAATTTTTACCCTTCTTAGGGAAGCTGTATAACTCTGCAGAAAGGGATTCAAGATTCGTGATCAGATAGAACACGACCAGATGTAACCAGTCTGCTATACTTCCATAAGAACATAGATCTCGGGTTTGAATCTTTCTCTAAATTGATCAAAAAGTTGGGGGTTTTTTTAGGAAAAAAGAAAAAAATGAAGATCAAAACCCCACAGATTTTTCTTTTCTGTTACCACATGGAAGAAGAATGAGTTATATGATTTACTTGCTAAGTAAGCATTGATCTCAAAATCAGAGGAGGATGAGGATTAGAACCACCTTGTGACCAATCCCTTTCCTTCGGATTCTCATTACAACTGAGGACAATATTTGTTCCCCCCGCCCCCCCCAATACTGACAGTAGGTTAAGCATCATTCTGTGTACAGATTCCCTCTCTTCCTAGCTCAAATGACTGTTCTGAGAGGAGTGGGCAACAAGAATGCCAGCAAAGCAATCCAGGGCAGCCATACCAAAGAAAATGGCACTGTATTAGTGGTGTGGATAGCAACCACTTTGGGAAGCGAATATAGCTCTTCAGTACTGAAGATAAATGCTCTCTTTGCATTTAATTGCAAGCTAAAAGCTGCTGTTGATACCTATAATATTACAAATAGCTTCTAAACTTCTAAACATTCTTATTCTCCTGTTAAAAAAGTTCAAAATGAAACAAAAATAAATTATTTAAGGGATAAATTAATATTTAATTTCACTCATTATTTTATATTAATTATTGTATGCTATTTTAATAAGACAACTGTGTTTGCATCAAACCAATTATTTGGTCAATGGTCTGAAACAAAAATGTGTTATTTACATATCTACTCCATTCTTGACTTTCTAAATATTAAGGAGATATGTTTTCCTTGTGTGTTAATTCCTGTGTATGGTTTACTATAATAAGCATGGCATAGGGAAGAACCTTATGTTCTCTACTGCTGATTCCAATATAATTTCTGCAAATGAAGTACGATTCCTTTTGGCAATAAGCATAAAACGAAGCTCCTGTGAAAACCCAGTAAAATATTTTGCATAGCTAGCACAATGCAATACATTTAGAACTCACTGAAGTGTAAAAATATATCCACAACACTGTTTTAAATATTCATCCCACAATCCAAGCCACCCACAGATGTAGGTAACTTTTATGGAGTTTTCAGAGGTGAACTATATCAGTTCTGAGGAAAAGAGTGAATCACCTGAAGAAAATACAGCAGGAAACAAAGTCCTCGTGGAAAAAAAGAGTATCTAATACTAGCAATACCATTAAGTTACAATAAAATACCTACTATCTTTTTCAGACTAAGCAAATCTATATCTTTTTTCTCCAAAGAAGATCAATAGCAGCACAATGAACTGAATCTAATTCTGTACTTCTCTAACGATTATGAATTTGATCATGCAAGGTATACAGCCTTCTGGTCCTGATCTATGTAAGCATTCCAGATTTGAGCTCTCTCCTGATACCTGCAATTACTTGCAGCATTGCCCTAATTTCCATGCTAGAATTGAAGGCTTTTGGCTTAATGTTTAGCAGAAGTGAAGAGTAATTGGCGTTTCTTGTTCTTTTTCCTTTCAAAACCAATCCACCAAAGGAATCAGAGGAGTTTAGTTATGGGCAGTGATCATATTTCATATACTGCTGTGGATATAAATGGAAAATGTATGTGATTTCTGTGATCTAAAGATCACTTAGTGATAGCAAAGATTCTAGTATACTTCCTGAGAAGTTCCACTGCTATCTTTTTTGTCATTATATTGCTGTCAAAATACAATATTAAAAAAAAATCCCAAGTGTCAGACATTTAGTCAGATTCATCTTCTTTCAACAGCATCTATTCCTCTGTTCAGTATGTTTCTGTATTCATGTATGTTAAAGAATTCCTTACAAATAAATTCCAAAATTAACCACACATAGTAAGTGTAAAATTGCACGTGATGTATTATGTAATTGCACATAACACTGGTTTGCACAAATGAACTTTTTGCTTTCATAAGTAGCATTGCTTTGGTTCAAAAAAACATTGCCACAGCTGATAGAGAAGTACAGACAGAATTATGAGTGCATATTTATCTCCACTGATATGTAAATAGTCTATCAGGTTTATTACAATTATTATCAAACGTGTTCAATAAATGACCACCATTTATCACTGAGGATTTTCTTTTCAAGCTGTTTTTGTGATAGTTTAATGGAAGAAAATAATTTTTGTTCTGTGAGTTTAGCAGTCCTGATATAAATGGAAAAAAGGAAGTGATGCTGTGAGAGTAGGCAGTGAGCACAGAGACTTATCTTCCAGCTACCTCGTCTCCTATCTCCTGTTCAGATGTTCCTCCTGCAGCTCTGCAGCTTTTCCTGTATATCTGGAATATGTATTGACTCAAAATAACTATGTCTAAATGCTGAATGTAAGTAGCATCAGGACCTTGGCAGGGTAAGACATGAAGCTGGGAACTAGACCTTTGGAGTCAAAAATCTCTCTGAAACAGCTTGTGCTTGTACATCCTTAGAATGGAGGGAAAATTCAGTATTACATCTACATATATTTCTTTTATCAGATCACTGGGAATTCTGGGGGGAAAAAAAGGATTTAGTTAAGTAAGCAGGATCACAGCTAGCACGTAAATATACAAATAATAAATTAAAATAAGATAAATGCACACAAAGTAAAACACTGTTCTGTGTTGATAGTTTCATATCTAGGCTGATGCTGTGAAGTTGTGAATGGCAAGTTTTGGAACAGAGAGCTAGATTTTAGGTCCGCCCATATTTGTGTAGAGGTGAATGGACTTTTGGCAGATTATGATTATCATTTTCATTACATTATTCCCCAGGGCAAATAAGTCCTACTTCTTTGATTTTCTTTTGCTTGTGTGAAAATGCAAATACTTGGGGGCGAGGGGGGGGGGGAAGAACAACATCTATAAACCACGACCAAAATGCCAGCATTGAAACTCCAGCCTAGTAAACTTATAAATTGGATATTGTCAGTTATTGATCAACCTTATCATATTTTGAGTATGATGTTTAGTCCATAAAACAGGTTACAGGATACCCTTTCTGTGAAGCTCAGTTATTGTCTTTTCTATGTCTTCATTTGCTGTTGTTGTCATTATTTCCTATCTTCACTGACTTTCTGTGTATACAGGATGCTTAAACAATGTTTTATTTAGCAAACTAGTGTAGGAGTTCTCAATATCTAATGATATTATTGAAATTTTGCTTTTTAATTCCATATAATACTGGTTTAGAAAGGAAACAAATCATATAGCTATAGCAGATGTAGCTGCTGGAGTGATATAGTAAGATCAGAGGCTCAACTGTCATCAAAAATTAAATATCCTTCTAGGTACAAAGGCTGAAATACTGAGGCAAAAAGGGGAATCAGATTATTTATCTGAACTTTTAAGCCCTTTGCCAAACTAGACTAGATGAAAGAAGGGAAAGGAAAGTCTAGGGTGAATATGGCCAAGAGAGCGTTAGAGGTGAATCATGGTTTACTTTTTAAGGGCTCCAGATTCAGTCCAGATGTACATTTCTATGTGCAAAACACATATTAATATTAAAAAAAAAACAAAACAAAACCAACAAAAAACCCCCAAATAACAAAAAAAAAAAACACCAAAAAACCCTAACAAAACACCTTGAAAAATCCATTTTCGCTCTTTGTCACAACCTTAAGATTTACCATTTTAAGATATTAAATTACCTGTTCCAATAACACTGTCCTAGACTACTGATAGCAACATGGTTTTCTATTCATCTATACAAAAACATTTAAAATACTGATACTGAGATCCAACAAAAAGGAAGACTGCTTTTTGGAACTTTATATAACCTTCGTGCATACTGATATTCACATAAACTAGATCTGGACAAATCTAGGAATATCTGTGGTCACCTCAGGCTCTGGGAGCCATTGGGACAACCTGCCAAGATCACCTGGCATGCCAAAAATCTGAGTCTGTCCTACATGAAAACCAGAGTGTAAGTAGATTTCTAAAACAGAAGCCGTGGCTGTGACATGAAGGAATTGATTTGAAGAGGCAAGAGCACTCTGTGGTTCTTCTGACATTCTATATGATACTCACATAACACTTTAAATGCTTAAGTAATGACAAAGGAGGAAGAGATGAACCACTTGGTATTTTTAAGAACTGATCACCACAAGTCAGGAGAAGAGAACATCTGATTAAGCTTTCAGCTAATGGCCAGCACTTCCAGGCTGAAACCTCAAGTACTCTGTGGTTCTTCAATTGTTTTGAAAGGTTTAAATGAAATTCAGGCTGATTTAGTAGCTCTGTATAATCTGAGTGAACATTTATGGTTTTCCTGTCCTATCGAATTGTATAGCTGCAAATTGTATCTAAATTCCAAAATATTTTTTTTTATAATCATCAATAAGCCTAATTTCTTAAGGAGGGCAACACAAATAAAGATAATGGCATTGTGACAGTATTATCACTTCTTAAGTAGCAGTAAGGTAAAAAAAGAGAGGTAGCTTGATATTCTGAAATTCAGCAAAGCATAGAAATGGAACAAAATATGAAAAAACAAGTAATTCCTGAAGAATTTAAAGAAAAGAACCTATTATGTAAAATGATGTTTATTTGTAAAATTTACCGCAGCAACATACTTTGCATAATATTGTCTCCAAGCCAGGAATAGTATTATTTTTTTCCTAACAGAGCCTTTGTAAAAGTATGCTACACCCCAGCGTTTGTATTTACAATCAAAGCCAGAAGGCATTCCAGGCTGCATTGAAATGCATGAAATGATTTTATAGACTTTATTATGGAAAATATCAATCATTAGGTCTTCATAATCTACCAAAATAAAGGGACAGAGGTAATAAAACTAGAAGGAAATCTGTATTTGACATTTTATACCTGTAATTATTATAATGGTTTTATCCCCCATCTCCCTGGTTGTTTTCCATTTCCAGCTGATTCCAGATTAAGTGTAAAACTTGTAACCTGTTGAGGTTTTTTTCCAAAAACAAAGTCTATCTAGATGCAAATGCTAAAAATGTCAGTCTTTCAGGATGCTGAATATTATGCATTATACTACTGTAAGAAGTGCATAGCTTAATGGAGCTCTGACTCTCTCAAACCCAGGGTTTCCAGCCCTGTTCATTTACATTACTTAAAAATCTGCTTTCTTCTCCCCCCTATTTTCTGCATTTAATATCATTATATAGAGTATCCATATATAGCTCATGCTCTATTTAATATCTTCCCATAATTATTTATTTGCCATGATTTACCTTCTTATGTGTATAGCTCCACTGCATACTTTTTTTAAGTGTTCATCAAGTTTTCTGAAGAACTGACTGAAGAAGTACAGAATATTAATCTGTTTGAAAAATTGGCATCAGTAACATTTCTGAAACAGTTGTGTTAAAGAGCCCAAACAGAGTTATGGTTTATATGGAGTTATTTGTTCTTCCTTGCATTCCCATGGCTCTCATGTGTGAATTTGCTGAAATAAAATGCCAAAATATCATGATTTTTTTTAATTAACAATGTTAAATTCTTTGTATTAAAATTAATTATAAAAGTGGGGGAGATATACGTATCTGACATAATCACCATGTATTGTGATGGGATACTGTTCAGCAAATCTAAGAGAAAAATCAGAATTCTGTAGAATAGCTGCTGAGATGCTCTCTCATGTTTCTACATACTAACGAAAAAACAGGACATAGCAACAACCACATTTTCTCATGATTTTCTGTCCTGAGAGGTAAGACATTAGAGGAATGCAAGAGGCCATATTCCTTCCTTTCCTATCATTTATATTCATGGCTACAGGAAAGACTTTTTTTCTCAGTGTTTGCATGTAGCTGTCAAAGGAAAATAAGATCACAACACAGCTAGCACCCTAAAAAGGTTGTAAAGTGAAGTGTAGTGGATACTCTGGATAGTGTAGAATTGCCACATGGAAATGTGATTTTTTTTCTTAATAAACGCTTTTAATGGTTCTTCAAAGCAAAAAAAAAAAAGTATTACTCTGTAGAAAGAGATTCAAGATTCGTGATCAGATAGAACACAATCAGATGTAACCAGTCTGCTACACACAGTAAAAGTGTCTAATAGTAATCTATCCTACAGATGTACAGAGGTAACAGGAAAATCTTACAATACTGTGTAAAAAATCAAAGTAATTCATAAAGACCTGTTTTTTATAATTCCTGAGACACCTAAAGAAAATAATTGTCGGAGGAGACCAGACCAAGAAAGAATTACAGGTGCCGGGCAGATGAGGACACTGAGGCCCGGGACCCCGGGCAGCGCATGCAGCGACAGGATTGGGACCATGAGGCTTTCCGGATGGACACTGTACCCTTAAAAGATGGCTACGATCCAAGTTTCTTCTTCCCACAATCCCCTGGAATTGTTCCCACATATCCCTGGAATTCTCCCACACACCTCGTTCTCCCTATTGGTCCTTTTGCCGCTCCTCCCTTCCCTCCTCCCCTTCGTTTGCATGTACCCAATGGAGTGCGTGACTCCTCCCCGTCTCCTCCCCATCTCCGCCCCTCTTCCCCGCCCACATCCGGGAGATTTGCGCGCGCTCCTTATAAGCGAGCGCACTCCATTAAACTTGGCTTTTCCTCGTGGACTCTCGCCTGGTGTGGACCTATTCCATCCGGAGGGGTCACCGGGCCGGGAGCAGGAAGAGCCGACCCCAGCTTCTAAGGGGCATGATCCTAGGGAGCGCTGCCGTTTGCAGCTCGCCGCTTTCCTAGCCTTGCTCCTGAGAGCGTGAAAAACCCCTCCACTATATTAGTGGAATTATTAATCCACTGAGAAATAATTACCCAGTGGAACAAAACTACTGCTAGTTAAGAGAGCTGTTATTGGATGTGCGTGTTTCAGCAATGCACCGCCTAATAGGGCTCCAAAGTGTTTATTTTCTTATTTAAAAAAAAAAAAACAAAACAAATAAAATCCCCAAACCATTCAATTAAAGCATTTAAGATCATAAACAGCATACATGTCCTACTGAAAATAAATACATCTCTCTATATATATAACCTTATTTCTATCTGTCCCCTTCAGCCAGTCTGGTGTTGTAGTGTGACCTGAAAGTTACACAATGAAAATGGGTCCATAACAATATATCCCAAGGGTTGCAGAGCTCCCAGTGTGGCTGTTCCTTTAGTACTAAACTGCATTATAACTCCATAGACATCATTAAAGCTGGCATAATTTGCATCATCCAAGTACACAGATCCAAATGCTTGGAAACCTCAAAGCCTGCTGAACAAGCATTAGTCCATTCCAAAAGAAAATATAACTGATAGCAAAGCTAAGAAACTCTAATTTATTCTCAGTTTATAGTTATTTCTGCCAAAGAACAAACATACAGTCAGATTTTTATATTTACCCAAACAATAGAAGGATCTAAAAATATTCAGAAATCCTGTAACAATGAGTTTTAGAACATCTCAGAGCTTAAATTAATTCAGTCTAGCAATCCAGTTCAAATTCTGCCTTTAAATAAGTAAAAGTGAAAATGAAGATAGAAAGTCTTTGTTGAAGTATTTCAGTCTTTTGTCATCCTTGGTTTATAAAGAAAATACCAGGGACAAAAAGAAAAAAAAAGAATTTCCTAATTCTTTTTTACTTTTACTGCCTGCAAACCATATGTCTCTCTGCTGAAGTGATGAAAGTACACTGTTATAAATGTAGGATGTAGTAAAGGCAAAGGAAAAAAAAGTTAGACTAATTTATTTTTTTTCAAATTTCAGAAGGCCTTAAAATTAAATCCAAAAAAGATTCATATTCCAAGGGAACTGGTCTATGGTACTTTATATTGCAACTCAACTTTTAGAGATTGAAATTAACTTCAGAGTCCATGGAATAAAAGAAACAGAGGACAGAGTGTCTGAACTTCATTTTGATTAAGCAGAAAAAATAGTTGAAGAGAATGAAATAAAATTTTAACTTACCAGCTTGACCAAGTGTATACTCCTGGTATCTTGTTCCTATTCTGTTGGTGGCTGTACAATTGTATCGTCCAAAATCACTGTCAGATGTGGGAGCAATCTTTAAAATGAATACAGTTTGTGAATATTACTTGCTAATAAAGTCTAAGTGTTTTTATAAAAAAACAGAAATCAAAATGTGTTCTCCTTAACCAATATACAGATGTATTATTACTTCAGCCTATCTAGGATATTCCCCAAATATAGGTCTAAATACACTGTTTCATGTTAAACCTCTCAAATTCAAATGAGGAAATCCAATAGTGGAAAACAGTGACCTTGTTCATCTTTATAATTTCACCTTTAAACAAGAAAAAAATAATCTAATAAACTCTTTGTATATACAAAGCACGTACCAGGTAGTCAGTTTAATTTTTGGTATTAACTTGATAGGTTAATTTAATGTTTATTTATTTACTTCTGAGAATGGATGTTAGATTTTTGTTCAGTGCAGAAGAAAAACTGAGCACAAGCCATGCAAATAAGGTTCATTTTATAACTGCTCACCAGAAACATGTGGATAAATCAGTTCATATACAGTTCTTTGTTGCTTTGGTATTTTTTAAAGAACATTTCTTATTAAATTTTAAGTCTTATCCTTAACTATGCTCTACAGTACTTGCAATGGTGCCAAACTAAGGACAGAACTATTTTATGTCACCACTTTGATTTACATTTTAAGCCTTACCTCTAGAATCAGCTTTCTTCCTGTACTGTAAGTCTTCAGATGTGTTGTATTTTTTATGGGTAAAACTAATTTTCCTCTTCTCCACTGGACTGAGGCAGAGGGATTTGCTAGCACTTCACAGCTTATATTGATGGGATTGCCTTCCCAAGAGTAATACATGGTTTGATTTGACACAAATGTTGGAGCATCTGGAAAAAGGAAGGAATGCGTAAGTATATTGACCGGTCTAGTAAAACAAGCTGTATACTTCTATTTGAGTCTTCATATTCACAGAGAAATTCCAATTGATTGCTGTATCAGTTTATTATGGACCATGAAAGTATTAGTATTCAACCTTGAGTTTGTTTAGCCTTTATCTTGTTAAATTTCTCCTCTCCTGAAACTATTTCAGCTGAAATTCTCAGGAAGAGAATACCTGCTAATTATATTTAACATTAGGCAATATCAGGCCCTCGAAAGACCTTATCTCAGAAATGAGGAAGAATATTTCCTCCTGAGGATGAGAAACTCTTTGGCCAGGACCTTGTATGACAAGGGGAGGTGATCTACAAAACCTGTATNCCTGACTATAAATGGCTACATTGAACATATACCAAACATTGAGTCTGACACAGAGGAAACTGCTGGTTTGCAAACTAACTGTGATTTTCAGATCACAGTGCCAGTACTGACAAGACTTATCTGTTCTATTCACTGTTTCTCTAGAGAGCAAGAACGGTTAAGTGGTCTTTAGAAAATGAGAGGGAGTAGCTTTTTCCCTTCCCTTCTACTTATGTCTTGGGTAAACAGTATTTTTGTTTATCAACATTTAGTTGTAACTT
>VWZD01002298.1:68144-112673 GCA_013396695.1 Sakesphorus luctuosus | reverse complement strand
AGTTACCATGAAAAATGACCTTCCATTAAGAATGTACTTTTATTTTTTTTCTTTTAAAACAAATTTAAAAGAGAAAACAAAATATTAGAACTTACATTCAATATCAAGGTACATGCTCTTTTGGTGCCCACCAATTCTACTTGCAGCTTCACAGTCATATCTCCCTGAATCTGACAACTTCACATCTTTAATATGCAGTGACGATTTTCCATGCTGCCCTTTGACTTCTATACGGCCATCTGGGCTCTGTTTACATTGATTCAGGAAAAAAGAAGGTTTTATATATTTATATATGTATATCAATGTCTATTTTATATATTAAACACCATTGATAAGAAAGACTGAAAGCACATCTTCACCTATGTGAAGTTACTGCAGACAGTTAAGCAAAGTCCAAATTTTTTCAAGTAAATTAATATATATATATATATTAAAATATGTACTGTTTCTAGGCACTATAATCAAGGGAATAAGTACATGCTTAAAGGAACATTGTCAAGGAAAACTACAAAACATAGCAATTTACGACTTCAAGGTGAACTCCAAACTCTAAACTTCTTTATGTTCTCATTGTGTTATGATGCTGCAGTTAATGAAAATGCATTAATGTAAGATCATTATATCTTAGATTACAGTTAGCATTATCTCTTTGATCCTCAAAACTGCAGCTGTGAAACTGGATAGAAACAACCCTTCAGACAATGATCAAACCACAAATCCAGTCATAAATTTATTTTCCTTATTCACATTTTTTAGTCAGAAGTTCATAATCATTAAAAAGCTTGAATCATAAATGCAACTGGAAACTCTGGATTTCAGTTCCGTATCATTGCATGGAAAAGGACAAGGGAGAAAAAAGATTTCTGGCTTCAAATTTTCTACAGCATAAATTTTATATTTAGCAACTTCATAAAAATCCATACCCAGTACAGCTCCCCACCCCCTCCCCCATATTTACTGGAATTTAAAGGAAATGCAAATATTGGGAAAAATGAAATACAATAATAAAAAAATAAAAGTCCTCTTTTTGGTACTTCAACCTTCATGCAGCATACCTGAGGAAAAAGAAGTTATTTTTAAACTGGTTCTGCTCTTCACTTATAGAATCATGGAACGGTTTGGGTTGAAAAGCACCTCAAAGATCATCTAGTTCCAAACCCCCTGTGATGGGCAAGGAAGCCTTCCACCAAATCAGGTTGTTCACAGCCCCATCCAACATTGGAAACATCCAAGAATGGGGCATTTGCAGCATCTCTGGGCATTTTTGTTGTGGGGGAAAAAAATTATGGTAGCAAATACTGATATTTGCTTATTGTAATTATTAAAGAAGGTGGAAAAGGGAGGGGAAAACAGTCACTATTTCATTGTATCACATTTAAACTTGAAACAGACCTTAATGTTCAATCCTGTAATACACACTGTTGAATTTACTGCTTTTTAGACTGAATACTAAGAGGCAGATGATATTTACGTGGCTTTTAACTCAGTACAACTCTTTCTTGACTGAAAAACAGGAAAAAAACTCACACAACTATGATTTTTAAACATTTTATATAAAGCAGACAGAGAAAACATTTTGTTTACCATTATTTATATGTTAGAATCCAAGTACATTGTACTGTTTCTTGTGAAAACCTCTCAGCATAGGTACATAAATTAGAGATATGGAATTCTAATGTAAGTGCAAACAAAAGCCCTCTAGACTGGCAAAAATTAGTAACTAATACTACTTAGCTGTCCTGTATTTCATTTCGAATACTGAAAATTCTGTTTCCATTATATGTTTAAAAAAGTAAAAGTTATGATGTTACTTGTAAATGTGATACAGTAGTGAAAGTCATGACTTTTGGAGGGAACTCGGGATAATCAGAAAGCAATTTCTTTAAATTAAAATATTAAGTAGTTTTCTAATTTTGTGTGTGTGTGTGTGTGTGTGTGTGTGCGTGTGTATAAAACAAGTACTTTCTAGTGCATAGTTAGTAACAGTATTATTTACCCATGGATTATTTGCTTCTTTTTTTCATGCAATATAATGGTCCATATACATTATTCCCACTTAAAATGTAAATACTCTTCAGCAACTTCATTTCTGATTTTACCTTGGTGGCAAATATTTCCCTAAGAAGATACATCCTAAACTGTGAAACAACCTGTGACTATGAATCACAGATAGAGTAGTAAATACTGTATTAGTAATTCATCAATTCAATAATAATATCGAATACTTTAATTCACTATTCTATATTTCACTGTAAATAATTCCTTGCATTGCTAAGCACAAATATGAGTGATAATAGATGTTAAAAATAAGCAAAAAATTATTAAAATTAAAAGCTTTGACAGCAATTTCTCAATCGTGTTTATTTAAATATTTTTCAATACTTCTGAAAAAATATTAGACTGTAACCAAAATAACTTTCCTATGTTCTCTCATTCTATTATTGAAATATAGATGATGTAATATATCTTAGATTTACAGTTAGGACAAGGACAAAAATCAAAATAACAAATAGTTTGAATGATAGGAGATTTTTACATAACCGTATCATTAATTCTCATAATCAGATACATGTTAAGAAACATTGTAAGAGGGATTTACTAGGTTCAAAGTCCATAAAAACAAAGAAAACAATTACTGTAGGCAAGAAAATTTCATCTAAATTATAATAAAAATAGGTATTTACTAAAGATAATTTCTACTTTTTCAGTTTTCTCTTTGAAATTGCCTAATAAATAATACAAAATATGTAAGATATGTTCTGCTGCATTGCTCATAATGCGTATTATACTGTGACATCTTCATGAACAGTGTAAAAGGTCCTGTTCCGTGGGCCTATTTGGCAGATGCATTAGTGTACAATCCCCCTTTTCCCCCCCTGCAAATATGGTGTAATACCTGATTAAAAAATATACTGATAGACTGATGTTCCTGAACACAGAAACACATGAAAGAAAACCATTAAGTACAGATTGAAAAAAAAAAAGTCATAAATAAATAAATAAATAAAAGGCAATATGTTGAAGCAGGTGTCTATGTGTGTGAGAGAATTCTCAGAATATGCTGGAGATTATCACATGCAAATGAAGAATGGTAGTTAGCATGATGAAGTTTCACAAGAACTTTAAAATTACTTGTGTGGCTCTATTATACTGCTTTATGATGCAAGTCAATTAATAGAGATAGGGATTGATGTCAATGCTCCCATTTAACTTTGAACAGCAAATACACAATTCCAAACAAAAGCAGCACTAACCTTGGGGTTTGCACCCACCAGAACTTTACAACCATTGGTAAAATCTTTCTGAGGTTTATTTCTCTCCTGCACTAATTATGAAGAGCACATGTTTGCACCATGTCTGGTACCATAACACACCAAAATATGGAAAGCAAGAGACAGCACAAATGGGAACACCAAGTACAGTGCACCTGCCCAGCAATCCTCAGAAGAAAGCCCCACCAGGAAAAAAAGCCTTGGAGCTGCCAATGGGGACAAACCAAAATATAAATGCAAACTCTGTGAATTAATAATGCCAGTAAACTCTCAAGTCTGCTTGAAATAATAATGGACACCTGCTAAACTGGAATATTCTTCTTTTCCTTTCAAATATTGTAGTGGGAGAGATGTAGAATAAGTACTGTGCTTTCTTCTGTCAGATTGAATACCTGCACTTTTATTTCTTAGTATTAGTAAAGAGTATAAAACAAAGCCCTAGGCAATCAGAATAGTTCCAGTGGTCCAGTACTTATTATTTGTGCTCATTTACTGAATTACTCCACCACCCCGGAGCATGAATAATCATTGAGGTCTGAAAACATATGTGGACAACACAGTTCCATACAGATATACATAATCTTTAGAAAGGTAAATTTAAAAGTCTGTTAACAGGCACTTATACTCTAAAACATGGTAAAAATGACAAAATCTTCAGAAATTACCTTTTTACAGCATTTTGGAAATCATAATAAAACCTTAAGAAATCAAAATATTTTTCATCACAAAGGTTAATTTGAGAATTTCACAGAATTCATAAATAAAAATCGGTATTTTGGGGCTTTGGCGATGCTTTCCCCTCTACACCCACCAATCTCATCAGCATCATAAAGCTAAAACACAAGTGACAAGTCTTCAGCAGAGACTTTGATAAGTGTTTTACTCAGGTGAAGTCACTTTGTGACTTTATCAACATAAAAAACACATTTAATTAAGAATTTAATAGTTAAAAAAACGCCTATTCTGAATATTGATAGCAATCTATTTCTCTGTCATTGTCAAAGAAAACTCTTCCATACAGGTCTCCAAGTAAAATTATCCACAATGACACCACTGAAATATAGGTCAAAATTTCTGCACTTACAATATTCCTACTTAGCATATGTAGCTAAACCCAAATGAATCCTACACTAATCCAAGAATTGGAAGTATCTCATTACCTGAGATTAGTTCTACAGATTCAGTTAAAGTAAATATATATTTTTGGTTTTGATAAAATTCTTGTCATGATATATATGCTATTATACTTCTTACTTTTTCTGACATTGTCTTGCATCCTGAGTGTCTCACATGATTTGTAGTTCCACATGTGAATATTCCCAAAGCCCTGACCAGCTGATGCTGATCTGACTGCTCTTTGCACAGCTTCAAAATTATAATCCCAAGGCAGAATCAGAGCAATGATAACTCTGCACTTGAAGGGAAAACAGAGATGTGATGAGACAATAACATCCACAAGGAGACAAGAACAGCTTCTGGGACAGAATAACTTATTCAGGTACCATGGAGTGTTCAATCTGTAAAATTCCATTGGCATTGTAGTAAAATCACTGTAATTACTCAGAAGGGGGGAATTAGTTGATTGTGATGCTTAGAAATTGTCAGTCGTTTACAACTGCTGAAAGCTGTGCTTGAGCAGTGGTGGATGCTGTGGGTTAGTGGATGAGTTTGAATTATCAGCCACTTCTCCAGCTCCCACTGAGGAAATGCAGAACCAAATGAGATGAAGTTGTATGGATGCCAAAACTTGCATTTTGACTTGGATGAAAACAAGAATAGGTGAAAAGCATTGCAGAAATTGGTGATTCATTTGTAGCTAGATTTTGGTAATGTTACTGGGATAGTTAGAGCAGCTGACTTCCCACTTGGTTGATAGAGTACTCCTTCACCCCTGAAGTCCAAGTGCAAGACTGTAAGCAAAATATTCCTACGTTTAAAATCTAAAGCAATTGAAACACCTTTATTTGTTTTTGTTCTAATGTTTAAAGCTTATTTGTGACCAAAGTGCCATTACTGCCAGTAGTTATAATGCTACAGGTCAGTTGAGCTGGTCAAATATTTACCAAATATGTCTTCTGACACCTCATATTATTTAGTATTTGGTATTATTTTGGATATGTACTGCATACATTAGCAACAAAAATGATGAAGAAACAGTAGCTTAGAATTGGGGTTGTTGTTTCTTTCATAAAACATGGAACAACATACCAAAGATAAGTCATAAGAACATGTAACTGGAGTAAAATCTTCAGGTCTTTCTAAATTTCCTCCAAGGGATAAGTTTCAGATGAACATTGTTGAAGATCCTCACACTGCAGTGGAGGGAAGGACTGAAAAATCCTAACTCTTCCTTCTTCAGATCAATTTGCCAAAAACTCATTATGTTGTCTTGGTCATGTTCCCAGTACACATCACTGAATTTTCAAGGAGAAAACTTATATTGATTAACAGAAACAGATTTATCTTTGGAATTTTATGCTTAGCATTTTTTTAGTAAGTTTTCTGATTTCAGTTTGTCTTGATATCCACATGAGAGAAAAACTTGAGGTCACATACTTCAGGCTGAAATTTCTTATATGGGAGATTTAAGCAGATCATAATTGCTCACGAAAATATTTCTTGAAGCAGCATGAAAGAGAACTTCTGCAACCTGACATGCTGATACTAAATGATGATAAAATTCCAGAAGTCTATTAAATGCATGTGAGCAGCAATTCCTAGTCTGAAAATCTACCTTTGATGATGAGAGAATGGGCTGTTAGTCACAACAGCCATCATCGTGTAGAAGCTGATGGAAGCTCCCTTCTGGATTATGGATGGTATATTCACAATATTTCCCATTCTCTTCAGGTAAATGTATTCTATCCATGCACCTGTTGGAGACAGCAGAAAATTCCAGAGTATTGCTATGTGCATATGCCTTAATGTCCAGTGAATCAGAATAATGCTACAGCAGTGTCTTGGACTTCAGTGATTTTTATAGGAGACCTTGTGATACTTTTAGATTTGCAGCTTGTTAAATATATATGTCAGCATGCTGCTAATTCCTGAATTTCTTAGGAATTTGTTTTTCCACAAAGAAGAATTTATTGAAGAACCTATTGTCTGTAGATCTACAGTGTAATACCAGGGAGGTCACAAAAAAACCCTAACACTGAAGAAAAAAAATACTGTTATTTGGATTTTCTGTTAAACTGCAGACACAGCAGTTACTGTTAAAGAATTCAGATTGGAAATAGTAGCAGGTCCTATGCAGGTTGTTAGCAGCATGTACAATCTGAGGAAAAAATGAGTTCTTGAATGCTTCATACAACTTTTAGAAATTATGAACTGATATTTCATTGATCCCTGCTAGCATTTCCTTCAAACTTAAGCCATTACACAATGATGTGACACATGATATCCAATGCACCAAACACTGACTAAGACATGAAACAGAAAATGGAACTTCTTTCCTTGATTGGTTTTTCCTCATAAATAAGTATAGTAAAATAATAAAGATAAAGAGAGAAAATATGATGATCAGCCATTCAAGATTACTTCTTCTGAAGATGCAAATCACAAGAAATAAATGATTGATGATTTTTAATGCCAAAAATAGTAGCATCGTATTAAAAAAAACAACTTGTAGAGGAAAATAAGCATTAATGTTGGTCATGAAAAATAAAAATAGTAACCACAAATGAGTGTTTATAAGTATAGCAGAAACATTACACCTGTAATAATTACATATGTACTTTGTAATAACAAATTCTGCTTCACTCATACTGTATTCAGTGGTTTTATTCCTAAGCATTTTTTGATCTGAAACTACTCCAACACTGCTATAATACCATTAACACAGGTGGCTCAGATGGATTCAGACCAGCAAAATTCTCAGGAATAGGTTCATCAAGTACAATATTCTTTTTCAATACAGACCTCACATAAAATAGCCACTAAAAATAATGGGTTCACTATACAATTACATCTTCATTTAAACAATCAAATCTTATTGTAACTGGACTCTCTAAATAAAAGACAACGTGACACAGGTAATGATCATTGTAAAGCTTACAGCTTTGTAAATCTTTAAAATAGTTGTGAAGCTTTTTAACTGCAGTGTAAATGGGAGTCACAAGGTCTTTCTTCATAGGAGAAAGAGGGGAAGACTCTAGCACAGCACAAGGCTCCAAACATTTTTCAGTATGAGATCTAGCAGTGCTCAGACTTACAATACTGTGATTTGCCAGAATTTAATCTTCATTCATTACTCAATGTCTCTACATTTGGACAAGAAAAGTCAGTATTAAATATACACATCATCAGTGGCAACAAGCATGGTTATCCTGACTAGGAATTTCAGCCTGGTTCTGTTTGTGTTTGTGTCAGTTTAAATCTGAAGTAAATATTACTTCAGCTGGATAGAAATAACTAGTGTGGTGAAATTGCACTCCACTACCCAGAGAGTTATAAAACTGTGAAAGCATGAGACATCAAGCACTAGAACCCAGCTCCCCTTCAGGCAGGGACTGTAGCCTTTAAAAATGACTGTGCTATTACTAGGAAAAGCTCTGCAGTGTTACAGTGCAGGTTCTTGGGCCTTGTCAGGAGTTGCCTTGGTCTGAGATGATTTTAATTTGTTTTATGATTGCAGGTCCCTTGTCACCAGGTAAATACCCAAATTTGCTTCCACAGATCTGTGCCAAGTACTGTGTATGGCAAAGGCCTAACTAGCAAACACGAGCTCTTGATTGTAATTGGGACTGGAGGCTGCAGTTCTGTAACTTTAGTGGCTAACAGGTGAAAACATGAGGAAAAATAAAAAGCAAAGAAACCAAAAAACCTGTGGCTAAACACACATGAAGATAAAGCATATAAGCAGGTCTCCAGAAAATATTGGAAGGCTGACTATAATAAGGAAAAGAAAACTAGGAAGCTTTTGTATAACAATTTTAACTGTAATGTTATTTTTGCCCCTTTAATCCCAGTTATCTAAGTAATAAAGTGTTCAAGTAATTTTAAATGGACTATGAATAATTGCTTGGTTTATTTTATTTCAACTAATAACATATTACTTAGACCAATAATAAACTCTTGCCCGCGACACTTTCTTGTAAGAATATACAGCAACCTTTAAGATTACTACTACTGCAAGAACTTCAGAGCTTAATTCATTTATATACATTCATTTTATTTGCACAGAATGCAGGCACAAACCATGAGAAAGGTTAGCTTTAGCTGTAGGAATAACTGATGTGGGGAAGATATGCAGATGTAACACAGAGCAGCACAACATGTTCGATAAAAGAGAAATAAATCATGATTTGAGTTTCTGGTTTGTTCAGTAGTTGTATGCAGCTTGGGATCCTTTCCAGTTTACTGCAAAGTTGATGTATATTTTATTGAAATGACTATGGCTAGACAGCAGATAGAAGTCTGTCTGGAAACTGGGATGATGTGGAGCCCTGCAGAGGCATGTGTAAGAAACAAGGCTCCCTTAGTGGAAGGAAAGTCACAGAAAGCCAGAAATGCATAACTTGAGTCACGAGGAGAAGGGAATTGTCAGCAGGACACAGTTTCTGACCTCACAGATCAATAAGTCTTTGCTCACAAACCCTGACAGTTCTGTAGAGCTTTATGCAAATGAAGAAACATAAGGAAATTATTGCAGTAGTAAGCAAAATGTAGAAAGTGAACTAACCTGGACACAACTGAAAGGGCATTAATTTTCTAGTAATTTTATTTAATTGGTATCCAATACAGTTTCTCTATTCACATTTCTAAATTTATTTATAAATATGGCTATAAATAAAAGATTATGCTGAATGTATCAGCCAAATTGGATGGAAACTATTATGGAAAAATGCCCCACTACTAGTGTTTAAAACAAGTTGAAAAGCAGAGATTGCAACATGGCAGCACAAAACCCCCTGTGTCGTGCTGATGGGGAAAATATCAGTGAGAAACAAAACCTTTGAACAAATCTGTTGCTCATTTTCAGTCAGCTTACAGTATTTCCAACTCAAGTGCATAGGTTAGGAAACTCAAGAAGAATATAATATTAAATTAAATTATCAGAACTTATGTATAGTACATCATTGAAGAAAAAGATCTGTAACAACACATGAACTGAAGAAGTTACGAGGATAAATTAATCTCAGCTAAAGTATTAGTCACAGCTTTGGGATTCTCTGGTATGAAGGCAAACTGGGAAGGGAGACTGGGACCTGGAAAGTAATCAGTTTCTAGGTGAGAAGGAAATGAAAAAGAGGAGTGAGGAAAAAAGTGCGAGAAACAGTCCTGCCAACACCAAGGTAGGAGGAGAAGGAGGATGAGGATATGCTCCAGATGCTGGAGCAGGGATTCCCCTAAGGCCTGTGGAGAAGACCATGATAAGAAGTTTCTCCCTATGAAGTCTGTGAAAGTACGTGGTGGAGAGCATGTCCACACAAGCAGCCTACAGAAGAAACAGTTACCAATAAAATTGCCTAAAAATATGCTTGCTGAGGATATCTCATGAGAAAAAAAAAATCAAAACAAAACACAGGCAAATACTATGTTGGCATTTGCTACAAGATGAATGACGCAAGTGTAATGTTTTATAGTCACACAATCTCATTTTCACAAATATCAAAGCTAATAAGACAAAAGGACTAATCTACTTATACAAATCCATACATTTTCATACACAAACTTAGAAACAGTTTTAAACATTATTATGGCATATTTGCTAAAGATTGTTACCTGTGAGTTTAAAAATTCTTAGAGAACATTAATGAATCTGAAATTTCCTAGAGGTCTTAATTTTAAATACCTACAACTGTGTTTGGTTAAGATTGGAATACTTTTATCTCAATACAAGATTGCTATAGATCTGGTGTTATTGAAATCACTTCCGAATTTGTGACAAGAAAGCACTGATAACTGTGATATGAATACCACATGTTCCATACTGTAAATATTGTGTTTGTCCCATTAGACTATATTTTCATTCTTTTATTATTATTATTATTATCATCATCATCCCTACAATAAAAAGCTCCAGAGGAAGTCAATGTAGTTACTGATGAGATTCTGTACATATTTTCACATTTTCTAAATTTAAGCAGAAAATACACTTTGATCAACAGACCGCAGCACCAAATGAGACTTCTTAAATGTACCAGGAAAATGGTATTTATTCAGTTTGTAACTCTAAATATCCACAAAACCATATTCTTAATGTAAATTTCTATGTTAAATATCCACTTTTGTGTATTTTTTTTAAGAAGAGGAAAATTTACAGAATAATATGATCATTCAATCAACTTTTACCAAGTAATATAATCCTGAGAGCTTCAATGTTATGTATCAGCTACCTATAAAATATACTTAAGCATGCACATGATCAGCTTGCAGTAAGGTAAAGATTACTACATGCTACAAATTCTTTGACATAAATGTCAAAACTTTACTTGCAGGATTTTGTAGAAAGACAAAAAACATCTTATTGTTAACAACATTATTTATGCAAGATTTACAAATTTTAATAGCACAGGCTGAGTCCATGTATAGATGGGAGTTATTTTGACCAAGAATCAAAGGTCAGACTTACTGCTCATTTATGCAGTCCTAAGAAATACTGTTTGCTGAAGTTGTCACTAAGGGATGCTGCAAAGAGTCTTCACTTTATATGTCATTATTGTCATGATAAAATGTCATAATTTGACTGTTTGAAATCCGAGAACTGTGTTTGAAACCTGTGTTTGAAATCAGAATTGGTATGGAAAAATAGTTTATGAGTAGATGCACACAGAGAGATGGTACAGTGAAAATGTGATAGGAAAACATGTTTGTTTGGGGTTTTTTTAAGCAAACTAAGGACACTAAATAAATTACTGAGAACTAACTAGTACACAGAGTTTAGAGAGTTTATTGAACAAAACAAACAACAGATTGAAAACTAGAATCCAGGCCACTTGTTTTCATCCTGTTTTTAATCTAAAGATCTATTTTCTCTTAATATATAAAGGTACTTGAACTGTCTTTCAGGTCAGAAAAACTGCTGATAGGTTTTCATAGAGTAAAGTAGGTTTTGCCAGTATTGCACTGCTGATTGTGCCATTGATTGTGCTCGTTCCCTATGTAGGTAGTATAATAAAAAACACAGCATTTTTGAAGTCTTTGGAGAATATGTTATTGGTGAATCACAACTTCAACTGGCACGAGCCTATAAAGTGTGGATGTATCTCCTAAGGTTGCATCAGGTACACGATCTCTATTTCATCAAACACGTAACAGCTCCCTGGAAGTTCTTAAACCATAAAGATAATACAACTGACACTTAGGCAGAAGCTCACAAAACAACCTTTTGTGTTGTGGAAGAACTAAATGTATATTCAAGTACAAGCCGTCCTGGGAAATGTTGGTACAGAACTGTGGGGATGACAGCATGTTTGTGGATGCCCTAATGTCTGAGGTAATTGATGAGTGCACCCTTAAGGGGCAGAGAGCCACCTGTAGAGTGTCAGATACCTTGTAGACAGTAGAATGTTTCCTGATGCTGGGTGAACTGATAACCAATAGTGTGATGGCATGTTATATACAAGAGTAGATAAAAGGGGAAGCTGTAACTGAAAATAAAGTTATAAGACTTCAGATCAAGCCTTCTGATGCCTACTGTGCCTGATCTCTTCTGACTGTCATTTAACTAACCCTTTCACCCCTACAAATGGTGAGCCCAACACAGAACAAGTTCCCTGATAATTTCACTCTTTGGTGTAACAGACCTAACATCATCACTGGTTACTAAATAGAAAAAGCTAATTTTGGAAGGGAAAGAAATCCCATTTCCAAGCCTGTACAGATGTATTTCAGGAAGTAAATACAGTGCCACAATGCACAGAAAGTAGCCAAAAATACCTCCTTGGTACATAGGTAGTACATAAGCAGGTGGATCAAATGGGAGACAATTTTAAAATTTTCAATACAGATTTGGTAGAAATAGGATTATCCATTTACAGAATGGATAAAGTCTTTGTAGTTATTTAAGGCATCACATTAAACAACTAATTAAATTAGTGATGTTCCTAAATAACATTCTTTCCCTAGTTTGTTTAAGCTTTTAATCCAGAAGAGTTATCAAATTTTATATTTTCTTGTCTTATTGTCTTCTTTAAATAACAAGTAACTTAGGCTCTTCTTGCTCACTTTTTTTCCCAGTGGAAGGTGACCTTAAAGTTTTACTGAAAGGAAGAATTTACAGAAACAAGAGAATTCTGAGCTAGTGTAATACAGCCATGCACACAACATGTGTCTGTGTGTATGTACAGCCATTTGGGTCTACTCTGAGTAACACATAATTTAATTTAGATCCCAAAAGAGGAACAAATATGAAGGGCTGCCTTGTCATATGGCTGACATTTAGTATTGACTTGTCAATATAACCACCAACCAAGCCTGCACTGTGGTACCTCAAAATAATTTCTAATTTCATCTGTGGCTTTATTTACACATCAGTGCAGATACTGTTACCTAAAGGAGTGTGTGGAGCTCACAGGATTGATCGGGATACCTAGGAAGTTAGAAGTAGCCCCATTTGCTTGCTGCTTTCCTACTGTACTGCTTCCTCAGGTCATCAAGGAAAGCTGCTCTTCATTCCTACCTGTATACAATTCTACTCCTCCAAAATCAGTATTCCTACCAAAATTCTGTCACCTCCCCAAACTCAACACTTCATTTTTAGCTCCTTCTAGTTACTGAAGAGTTAGTCCCAGCTACACACTGGCGTAGCTCAACATGCCATAGAGAAGATGAAGGAGCACCAAAACATATGCAAATTTCCATGGATCAGATGGCTCTTGAGAGACTCCTATTCAGTGCTCATATGTGCTCCATTACTGTATATGTTTCAGGGTATAAATCTGTAGATTCTCACAGTACTAATTATCCAACATTTACCTTCTCCTTCCAGTCACAATACTCTTGCTCTCCGATTTCCCAGCCTTAACATGTGAAGCTCACTAAGATTCATTTGGAGGTTAAAAGAAAATAAAACAACATTTGAGGCCTGATTGAATTGTTTGCAGTGTCTCAACTGCATAATCAAACATAATTGCAGATGACTACATAAATTGTTCTGGCCTGCAGGGCCTGTGCTAATATTGCAACAACAAATCTATGATATCGTAAGTAGAAGCTTTTCACAAAAATGTAGGTGAAACAGGTTATAACAATTTCTGCCAATAATGCAAAGAGGCTTGCCTCTTACATTTTTCCAACTATTCAAAGGAGAATTATTTACAAAGAGCATCATTTGTATAGCTCAGAAAAAGAAAGATATCTACTGGAATCAATTAAAATACCCTAGGATGCATACATGTTTTCTGTGATTCATTTCAGAAAAAAAAGACCTGATCCGTGATGAGCAAGAATTTAACAGCACTCTCACTACTTTCTCAAAAGAAGGACAACACATTTCATTGACACTGTAACACTTTTTCTTTTGGTGCAGAGAGAAAGTAGATATATAGCGAGAAAAAAAATCAGATTATTTTGTTATCATTTGTAATAGCTGAAGTGGAGTTAAAAGGCTTCAGGAAAAAAACAGAGATGACCTTTCAAAGGAAATGATAAAACAAACCCCAAGTTCTTTACCTTTGCCTGTTGCCTGATCATAAAAACTGTGAAAAACTCTTCAAGTTCCAAATAGTTCTGATATGCATGACAATATAAACTGAATTTAGACATTGAAAATAACTTCATTATTGGTCTGAACTCTGCAATGTTTAGAAAAAATGTCACAGGAAATTCACAGATAGACCCGGGTTATTACTGCAATGGAAGGTAGATGGAAGAAAGCAGAATTCAAGCTGTCTCTGTAGTGTTCATTAAAAAGATAAAAATCAGAGATTTTTTTACTTGTTAATAGAAGGACAATAGTATCAGTTATTTCAGAGACATTCATTGAATGAGTATCAAATACAGTCAAAAGTACAGTAAAAACTAGTGTATAAATTCCTATCTTAAATCCAACACCCAAGGTGTAACTGGGATCTCTCTGTAATGACTTCTTTTATTCATTGTGTGTGTTTTGATCATAAATTCTTCAGGGTATGCAGCATATGTCTCTTTGCACACATGCTGCATACAGTGGAGCCAGTGTATCATACCAAGTCCCATCTGTTATTGTAATTTGTATTCCAAAACAGGCCTTGAAACTGTAATTACAAACAACATTGGTCAGCTTTCGTATTTTTGCTAGAATTAGATACTACTAAAGGAGAGCATTAAACTCTGCCCTCACAGTTCTGCAGGATTCACAGGAATCAATGACGTTTTTGTACCACCGATCAGGATATGCTCTCCTTCAGGGACATGTGTAGATATGTATGTGCATGTCTAAACCCCATTTTAGAAGTGATTATGCCAGATCAAATCCATTAACTGTCTTTGCTTCTGTTCTAAAAAAAGCAACTCTTCTCCTACCTCCCCTTCTTCACTGGGAGAAGGGCCAGGCCTGTTGGATGCACAGTGGTCTGTAGGAACATGCCATTTCAAGTCACAGCTGGAAGGGACATGGCCAGGCTGCCACGTTAGTACAAGGACATGCAGTGCAGGGCAGTTGGGGACAAGAAGAGCAGAGGAAGAGTATGTGCATCAGGCAGAGTTTTGGCTTCACACTGAAACAGCAGATAAAGCTCTGCTTTTGGACTAAACTTCCATTTTCACCCCTTTTAAGGGTGAGACAAATACCTTCCATCATGTACAGCCATTAATTTACTTGGCTTTTCTCACTCTCGTGTATTTACAGGTTAAAAAGCCATAGAAGGGTTACAGAAGACATCTAATGTGACCTCCTGGAAAACATTTACTTAAATTTCCAGAGAGGTCATAAGAAAGGGAAAGACCCCTGTATTTCAAAATCTCAGTGAAAGAAGGACCACACACTGTGTGGTAGATTGTTCCAAAGGCTATCTGATAAAAGGGGAGAGAAAAGGCTTCTTTGCTTCTGGTTTGAACTCACTTGGCTTCAGCTTTCAAATACACACTTCTGATATACTGAAAATCCTTTATCAAAGCTGTTTTTCCAAAGACTTAATTATAGAGCTCTTACTCATTAATATTATCCTCCTTAAGCCCAGCTGGGTTACTTCTTTGATCTATGAGTTTTGTGCATATTTTCCATTCTTTTGGACATAATTTCAAAACTCAGAAAAGTCTATGTCCTGGTTAAAAGACCTATCACTGGAAAGCAAACATTTTGAATCCAAGCAGGCTAAGAAACATCTCACATTCAGCCTTCTTATCCACATGAGGCATGTTTGCATTTTAGCAAAACAAGAACAAGATGATTGAGAAGGTACATATTAAAATTAATAAAAGTATAATTAAAAAATCAGAACAGCACTTCCTGTTTTCTTAACTCATCATCATATTAATGTCATAGCACAAGCACTTCTTCCATCTTCTATGGAAAAAAAATATCCCCTAAAGATACTCTTAATTCAACAGAAATGTTGAATACAGTGCAGTCTATACTAAGAAAGGTTATAAAATTGGCAAAAATTCAAAAGATGAATCCATTGAATATAGATGATAATCTTTATGTTTATGCATAATGTATTTTGTCTTGTGATTGGATATTACTTCAAAAGTTATTACACATAAGTAATAATTTCAATTTAAGACTATGCTCTATGTTAATTCCCCTCTTCCCTCATTTTCAATTCACCTTTTCCTTTTCTTTCTGAGTGCAAAACATTCCGGTATTATTCAACAATTATTCAATAATTAAATCACTACCAGTTTTGTTCCCTATTCACCTCATTTGGTAGGAAAGTACAAGCCAAGCCTTTGGCACCCTAGGGCTGGAGGACCACAGGGCAAACAGAGCAGCATATTTTATAGCTCAGGAACATATACAGTACTTCAGAACATTTATCCAAGATTCAGCAAAAACTCTCCTGTGAGCAATACGCAGAATTCTTTCATTGGCAAGAACAAAGGAAACCACATAACTGTATTTATTCTCACTCTTTTTTATCTCCCACATAGAGTATGTCAGCACACAAGTAGGAAGTGAATATAGATTTTCATCTGGTTGTCAGTATTACTGAGTTGAACTTCAGTTCATGTTGAACAACAGCAACGTCTGACAGTTTAACACTTGCTGTTGCAATTAGGAATGTAATACCCTTCTATATAAGCACAGGATAAATTTCAGGTTTCAACTGCACCAACATTTTTAAGCTTGCTTCTGCTACTTGCTCTCATTTTCAGTAACTGATATAACAAAGTTATTTCAGGACCATTTCAAACAAAAGTGAGAGGTTACATTTGTAACATTTGAACCAAGTGTAGTGTTTGTGGGTCAGAAAGACGACCTTTAACTTGAAATAGTTAAAGAAGAAAATGGTTTATTTTAATACAAAACTATCAGGAAAAAAAATATAAATACTGTTACATTGCTCCAAAATGGAAATCACAGAGAGGCAAATAGTAGACAGAGCCTCACAAATTACCTCAATTCCAGGAAAGGTCAAGTCAGAGATTAGAGCAGACCACACATTGTCCATCAGAACACAAATAATGAAAGGACATAATTCCCTACAAATTGAGGGACTTTACTAAGTATCTAGTTCCCTCAGTAGCATGATTGCTGCAGAAGTTTTCAACTGATTTTGTTTTTTAAGCAATAACTAAGAATATTAAAAAATCTGCAAGAAGACTGCATTTGATTCTCTGGAATAAAAATTCTGAGTTAGTTAGCCAGACAGATGGTATCTCTTACTTTAACCAGTACAGAGAAATTCTGTAGGTCATGTCAGGAAATCAAGATGAAAATAATTGTTCAAATACTAAAATAAAAATTATTTTTTTTAAAAGGGAAAAAGAAAAAGAGCTCTGTAGGAATAGAGCTGTCTACATAGATAGGAATGACATTACACTATGCACATGTTCACACAGTCAGTAACTGACTTTCTTCATTGTCACACTGCAATCTTTCTCTACAATTATTTTTGTAATAAAACATGAAAAAGGGGGAAAAATTGGAAAATAGGTTCAGTTTGTTCTCTGTGCAAGGAAAAATACAGGAAAAGAGAAAAATAAGAAATGAAAACAGAAGTGGGAAGTAAAGAACTCCAAAGTATTCAGATTTTTAAATTTTGGACCTATATATAAGCTCCACTGCATTTTGAGGATTACTGGACAGAGTCCAAATATATGGAAGAACAGCTATGTGTAGCCAATATGAAATTGAAACCATCAGTAGGGGTTATATATAAAAATTCAAGCCTGCAGAGATGATTTACCTTTCAGTACTTTAATTGCCCTTTATTTCTTTTTTAATTTAAAATCTAGAATCTCTTACTACCTTGGAAAATGGCAATTCCTTCTAGTTCCAAAGGAATCTAGAATTAATCTATCTCTAAATTAATTTTCTGCTTATAAAAGAAGATTAGCCAGACAATAGATAGACATATTTAGATATTTTATACATTAAAGGCAAATTTACCTTATCACCTTCAGAGAAAGTCATTCCATCCATGGCCCTTTTCCACGTAATCTCTGGGATAGGTTCTCCTTCTGCTTCACAGGTGAGTGTTGCTTTCCCATTCTCAAAAGTAGTTTCATTTTTAAGTTGTATTATTTGAGGCTGCACTGTTAAAAATACAAATTACATTACTGATCCTGCACAAAGAATGTCATCTCAAACATTATCTTTACAACCACCTTTTTTTTGTTTTTCCTTCCCTCCTTGGGTGGTGTGGGATGGATCCTGGCTGACCTGCCTTGGTGGCTGTCTTTGTGTGCTTTATTCCTCCTTTCAGGACCTACCTTCAGTGATCTCCCGAAATTCAGGAATGAAGCAAAGGATCAATGATCACATGATGATCCTGCATCTGAGCAGGAATAATCCCATGCACCAGTGCAGGCTGGGTGCTGACTGGCAAAGCCCCTCTCACCAGCCTGTTGCAGTGCCTGGTGTTCTCATGGTGAAGAATGGTTTCCTGATATCTCATCTCCTGTTTAATTTTACGATCACAATTTATGGCCATTGTCTCACAGATGCTGTATTCAGCATCGCCAATAATAATAAAACCAGGTTTAAACTTGCTAAATCTAGATACATCACCTATCTCTCTTCTATTCATTTCCACCACATCATTCTTGTCTCATTTTTTATCCCTTTTTTTTCATATTTCTCTTGTTGCTTGTCTGTTCATCCTTGACTATTAGGAATAAACTATTGCGTGTTTTCTGGATAGAGATGAAAAACAAGTAGCATTTTACCTAAGAAAGCACTGAACTAATATCCTGTTTCATTAATATATAATCTATGGTGAGTGACATCATGTGCAGAAAGAAAATACCCTGAGTGATCAGGGGTTCTTGAAATGTCAACTAGATCCAGATTTATTTGATGCAACTGCAGGATATCAATTTGCTGAAAAAATATGAAACACTCCTCTGCGGTACAAGGCATGTCAGTGGAAATAACTAAAAAGAAAAAGAACTTGATATAACAGACAATTATGTTAAACATCAAAATAACTTCAGTTATTACTCTCAGTTTCAGGATAATCCAAATGTCTATTAAAATGTTTCACCATGGTACTCAGACACTGTATTTCTACAGTTATATCACCTGGCTACAATACCATCTGTTCTATCCTTTCAATCTCATGATATAATATCATCCCTGAAAAAAAAAAGGAAAGAAATTAAAAAAAAAAAAGAAAAAAAAAAAAAAAAAAGATTTCACTACCTGGACAACATGACAAACAATATCATCTGCTTAGGATGATGAATGTTCCAAAACATATAAATAATACACTTTAATTTTTAACCTTAGACATACTCTAAGTTTTTTTAAGACCGTCTTCAAATGGATCACTACAAGACAAAATGTTTTAGCTTGACATTTTAGACAAGAGCAGCTGACATTTAAAGGAATAAGCACTGATTAATCACCAAATATATCTAGCTGACAGTTATTACTTGGAAGAAGGAGAGGACTCATATGGGGGATATTATTTAATTACTTCATTTTTGTAGGTCACAAGTCATAACTTGCTATTGACGAAAAGTTTTTACACTATTTCAATATCTTTCAATGACATTTTGGACAATGTAAAATATTAAAATACATTTGTGTGCATGTAAATAACAATATTTATTTGGAAATGACAAGACTAGTTTTGACAGAAATACTGAACCAATTGTTCCATTCCCCCGCTCACCTACAATTCTTTAACTGTTCTTTCTAAATGGATAAAGTCATTCCCAAACTCAATTGCTATTTGCTTTTTGTGGGCTAGCAAATACGAATCATATAAAAATATAGAGTCTTGGAATGCAAACTCAGGAAGCCTCCAAGTCTTTGCTGGTTTCTTTAGTCAAAAATACTGAAATAGTTTTGCTGTGATGTACTTTAAAAATTTTTAAACTACCTGGATGAAAACTTAGATGAAATAAAAATTCAAAATATAGGAAGGATTTTTTTTTTTTTATTTCGAAGGTAAGCAACTGTTTATTACAAGACATGTATTTTATAAATATTAAAAGACTGACATTGAAAAATAAAGATATAATATTGGTTGTAAGGTTTGCTCTTCGAGTAGAGAAGGTTGGTGTTAAGCTCTTCAACACTTCCTCAATAAACAAGTTTCTTTCCAATTCCTTCATTGGTCTCTTCTGGATTTGTCTCACTGTTGTGCACCTACAGCCTCCCCAAAAAGTTTAGGAAGAAAATGGATAACAGAGGGATTAGATTTGTTATTGTTTGCCTACAACCAATTTCTTGGAAAAGGTACACAACTTATTGAATTCACAGAGTTCTACCCATATCTTTGACAAAAGAGTTTCATTGGACTTTGGAAGTGCCACATATATAAAGCCTGGGATAGTCCTGATTATATCTCATCAAAAGAAGTGGTTTAATCAGCTTGTTATTGATACAAACATGGATTTACTGGTGAGAGGATTAGTATGTCTGTATCGCTTCCTGATAGAATCTCCTGATTAATATACCACAGGATAGAAAATCATACTTTTCTGCTCTCTTCCTGCACAGCCACATTTGAATCAGCAAAACTGCAACCTCCTGGAACCTGCCGGTACAATTTGAATTCAGTAAATGAATTAGAGCCCAACATGGAAATACCTAAGAAAGAGAGCCCCGAAACTTGATTCCTGACATCAGGATTCACACACATGCCAGTAGGAAATGCTGACTTGATTTAGTGCATGATAAACCTGAGTCTTTCTCTTTAGATTGTATAATTGAAACAGGTTAAAATGCTATTACTTCACACTCCAAGGGATCTAAGACTTGTCTTTTGAGAGAACTGTCATCACTGCCTTTATAGATTGGATCATTTATATTTTTAAAAGGAGAGGTGTTCCAAATGGGTAAGGAAGTAAGAGAAGAAGGGATGTAGAAATCTGTGAACAATTTTCAACCATACCAGAGCCCTGTCACAGTAGAAACAGTAGTTGTTCCCTAAGGAGTAAACTAGAATTGAAGATAGTGGGTTTGTGAGACAAGTAAGCTAATGAAGTTGGAAAGAAAAATGTAATTTAATAGGTCATTTTAACACAAACTAGTTCCTTGTGTACTACTTAGCTGTAATAACTACCCATCTGCCTTGACATTTTAAGACTGCAGGTTATTTTTAACATATTTAATGGGAAGAAAACTATAATAAGTTGTTGGTTGTATATATGACTGGGAGCTTAACCTGTATGAAAGAGACAAAAGAAAAAGTAACGTTCTTTGTAGCAAAAATTAAAACTGCTCCACATTTTCACAGTTAGAAGAGAGGTTAATTTTGTAGAGGCAATATTTGACTAAAATTACACTGAGCTTTAGAGATTATGAATAAGGTAAGAGGTTTAATTGATCATACTATTCCCTAAGGTGTCCTGCTGTCTGCTGAAATAGTGTTCAATTTCTTCCTAGTAGCTGGCACAATGCTGGGGTTTCAATTCAGGATGAGAATGATATTGTTAACACACTGATAGTCTAGTGGTTGCTGAGCAGTGTTTGCAGTAAGTCAAGGACTTTTCAGCTTCTCACCCCACCAGTAAGGAGGCTGGGGATGCACAAAGAGCTGGGAGGAGACACAGCCAGGACAGCTAACTCAAATGACTAAAGGGATATACCATATCCCATCTGACCAAAGGGATATTCCACACCTTATGGTACCATGGTCAGTATATGAACCAGATGGAAAGCTGTCCATGGCCACTGCTCAGGAACTGGCTGGGCATCAGTTGGTGGGTGGTGGGCAACTAATCATATTTTGCATTGCTTTTTTTGTCCTACTAAATTGCCTTAATCTTAACCCATTAATTTCCTTATTTCCTTTTTTTTTTTCCTCTTTCTGACATTCTCTACAACCCCACTGGAGGCAGGGGGAAGGGAAGGGAGCTGCTGTGGGATGCTTAACTGCCTGCTGGGCTAAACCATCAGGTAAGGTAAACTACCAGCATACAGGTTAATATCATCTAAATTAAACATATTAAAGAGCAAAGCAGACAAAAAAAGTAACTCTAAATATGAAAATATTGAATGATGTGCTCAAAATTTGCTAAATTAACCTCTAAATTAACCACTCAGGAAAGAGATGTGGGAAACACTGCAGAGAGTTCTGTTAAAACACTGGTTTGGTACTTGGGGAGTGCTGGTTAAAACAAAGTGAGAGGGCACCAAGATCCATTCCCCTCAAAATGCAAATCCTGCATGCCATTCCTGCCTTGCCATATGGAATTATAACTAAAAAGGTACAGCAATACACTGTTCAGAGATTCATAATGCATTCCACAGGAAAAAATAAACTAGTCATAATGTCATAGATAAAAAAATAAATTAACTAGTGAAAGAAAATACTACATTTGACCCAAAGAACCTACAGAGTTATTCTTCACTTTTTATCTTAAAATGATAATTATCAGCCAAAGAGATGAACAGGCTCCAAACTTACACATAAAAAAGTAATTTTTCATGCAAGAAAGAAACTATGTAGGAAATCTAGGAGTTTAGGATGTCATGGAAATAAGAAGTATGGATAGGTTGAAAATGGATTAAACCAACTAATAGTGTCTGTTAAAACATTTGGATTTATATTTCCAGGGAGTCCTCAGAAGACTGACTGCTTAAAGATGAAAGTAATACTCTTAATCTGGGATCTCCTTCTGCCTACCCTTTGCATTAGAAAGTTTCTCTGCTCTAAGCAAAAACTAAGTACTTTTTAACTTCCCTAAATTCATATCAAAACTAGTAAGTCATTTCTACGCCTTCCATTTTTTTTTTTAAGTTTGGAAATATGAAGAAATTAAAGGTTTTGTTTTTTCCCAAAAATCTTCAAGATGTTGTATTTCTTGAGGTTGGGATGGAATTTATTTCATCTTCTTTCCCTTGAAAAAAAATGGAGAATAACTTTCAAATACCTCATAACAACAGCCAAATGGTTGGGCAACTCAAGTAGAATATTGAACTCTGGACAGCACAGCATGGAGGGCTCTGAAGAGTTTCTCAAACAGGAAAGGCAGTGGGATGCACATGGACACAGGCAATTTATGTTCACCTGACACCAGGGCTTCAGCCTAAGGCTCCCAGATCCCAAATGACAGTATAATCCAATCTAAGAGCTAAGCTTTTCCTATGCAAGTGATCAGATTACCCTCAGTTTGTATAAATTACTATTGGTTTTAACTGGGACTTAATAGTTAATATTTTATTTATTTATTTATATATCTATATCTATCTATATCTATATCTATCTATATCTATATCTATCTATATCTATATCTATCTATATCTATATCTATCTATATCTATATCTATCTATATCTATATCTATCTATATCTATATATAAAATTACTATTGGTTTTAACTGGGACTAAATATTTAATATTTAATTTTTATATATATATATTTATTTATATGTATATCTTTTTTGTTGTTCTTTCTTTTCACTAGGAACTTAATTTACTACATTCCTAAGCATGGCTTTTAACTGCTCAAATATAAACGGTCTTTGCCTCATCTACAAGCTATCAATAATGTAAAAGAACTCCAACACGTTCATTTTTTTTTAAGTTTTTCATAAATGAGGTACCACCTTTTTCCTGCACAATAATTCTGAGGGATGTTTTCTACATTTTCACAGATACCTACTCTCCCCAGGTTATAGCTAAACAAAACTTCAAATAAATTATCGGTTCTATGCAAAGGAAAGACTCATTAACACAGATTGGGTGGTGGAGCATAGAAAGAGAAATAAGAATTTTGATGTTATTACTTCCATCCTTTGAAACTCAGATCAGACAATATTTTCATGACTGCATCTGCAATCATGCACCTAAAAAATAAAAGCCAGGAAAGAAAAAAAATACTAAAAATTCAGGAAAATCTCTGCATGGTGTTTTCTTATTAAAAACTCTCACAGCTTAGAAGTCCAAATAACCTGGTTTTCCCCCTTTCGGAATTTTCCCCTTTCCTTTCTTGGTTTTCTTGCAAGCAGGCAACTTCTAAAGGAAACCTGAATTAACAATTTAACACTCCATTGTACTGTATCTGAATAGTAGAAAAGCAAACTCCGAAGATAGCCTTTCAAAATTAAATTCAGGTGTAAAGGTTAAAGTAGCCAACAGGGAGGAAAAAAGCTGTAAAATTATACAGAGAGTGGTTTGCTGCATCAGTAGGCACCTTGAAGGAACACTGTTCCACTGAAAATTGTGAATTATCACCTCATTTTCCTACCCTGTACATTTAGAAAGGCAGCATCGGAGATACTATGCAGTACTTACCAAAAACTTGAAGGAATGTCTGTTTTTTATCATTTCCAGCTTTGTTTTTAGCATTACAAATATAAGGACCTGCATCAACATTTTTTATATCTCTTATTGTTAGTTCTGTATTGCTTCCTCTCAGCACATATTTTTCATTTCCTTCAATGAGTTTACCATTCCTAAAAAAACATAAGGACAATGTATAAATCAACCAGTAGGTTCCAAAATCTGAAATGATGGACTATGGAAACATCAATATGCTGAAAATAATATTTGAGGGAACAGAATGCTAATATGCTGGCCTTAAAAATGCATTAATTGGCAGTATGTAGAGAAGGGAATTGATTTTAGCATGGCAAAAATTGGTATTCTGATCACAGTGTTCTACCACAAGAATGTGCATATTCTAGGCAAAAGCAGCACTTTCTGAACTGCATCTTTATATTCTAGACCCCAACTGCACAATGTTATTGTCAGGTTATGTAATACAAATACTACAATATTTTAAGCATTCAAAACTGTTACTGAAATGCTTGTGAACAGAACTCTAACATATGGGTTACACTCAAGGAAGGACAGAAGGAAATTGGTAGATAAATACAAAACTTTTAGAAAGGTATTTTCTAAGGGTAACTGCTGCAGTTCAGAGCAGTAACAACTTAGCAAATTCTAAAAAATTTAAATTACATTCACATAGAGATTATTGGCACATCAAGAGTCCTTCCAATTTATTTCCTCTCAGTTGTTGTTGGCCAGCCACATAGTAAGCAGGTCTGTCTCCAGATGTTAGAATGAGTTCTGACCAGATGGTACAGAAATAATAAAACCTGTGAACAATTCTGAGGGCTGATCGAGGCTTGACCATTCCATTTGAGCACTTTGGCACACACACATCCTTTTTTTTCAAGAGTGCAATTTGAACTTTCTAAAATGTTTTCTGATTCTGCCTAATTTGTTAAAGGTTTCTTTGGTCTTATTTCTGTTGCTTCATCAACAGCCTCTTCTCATAACCACCTGTCAAATATGGCTTGATTTTTATAGACATTGATAATCCTGCTGACAATGCCAATTTATTGAAAATAGACTACTTAAAAATGAAAATAATATGCATCACTCAAATATTCTATTCCAGTCAATATGCCTAGTTTAGGATATCTAAATTTATTTCAAGATTTGAGCAACAATGAAATTAATTTGATTCTCATATAACATTAATTGCATTTACTTTATAATTCCTGAAAATATATTTTATCTAAAAATGAGGATAATGTTTATTTCTTGGGAGAACTAATATCTGTTAGCAGGAATTTCCTGGCATCTATATAGCTTGCATTTTAGAAACAATTTTTTGTAAATAACTGTAGTCCACTTAGTTGTCAGCTTCAAGACATTATTATGATATTTGTTCATCTCCTTTCCAAAGTAAATCACAGAAATTGTTTTGTAGACCACCAAAGGTCTAATTTTCCACATTAGGTGGTCTCACAGAGAAAAACTAAAACCAGAACAAACAAATAAACCCCACACAACAATAACAAACAACAATAAAAAACCCCTAACAACCAGAAACTCCCTAGTGATTTCTTTTAGGAGACAAAAGTTTATATTCAAGGTTAGAAGTAATTTCCAGATATCTGTTTTCACAAACATCATTGGTATCTATGGCACTTTCTAAGCAGAAATGAGATTACAAATATTTCCCTGGACTCTTTAGTGAACAGGAGAGATTCAGATTGATAAAGATATTGGGTAAGAGGAAAACATAAGCAACATATTAAAGCAGATTATTTCTTTTGTAAGATAATTATAACTCCTGTCAGTAAAGACCAGGAAATTGCTTCAGCTAAACTCTACCAGTATAATTTATCTCCACACTTGTAAAAATTTACAGCAGGAATATTCACATTAGTAAAGATTTCCAGTTCATGACTTGTACCTACATTAGGATTTTTATCTTTTAGTCCTCGCTATGTCTAATTTAATTCCATTAGTGTATTGCTTCTCTGAAGGTTATATTTACATTAATGCAATATCAGATTCAATAGAGATATCAGTTAAACGGTAAAACAATTAGATTCAGTCCGTGAAATACCAAATATATGTAAACCATAGAGCAGCAACCAAACTTTGGTGACCTTTCTTCCTGTCTAGGTATTTCAAAATGGCTAATTTTAAAGTGAACCAAAGGATTCTTTCGAGAAAAAAACAAATGACATATTAGTTCAGATGCATCTATTTTAAATTGACAAAATCTTAAACACCGTCAGCACCTGGAAATGAAAAGGATAGATGTAAACAGTTCAAGCTTGACTGCGTTATATACTGTCTTAAAGAGCTTAAACCTTAAGACTATTGTTTTGTCCAGCATCTTGCTTACAGTCCACACAAAGGGATATATGAGACACCTTAACAGTACTGTCAACTAATTTTAAAAATACAGATATTTTTCATGCCCAAGCTGAAGTTGACTTTTTCAACTCAGTTCACTGGAAACAAAAAAAAAGGAAGCAAAAAAAAAATCAAATGAATCTTGAATTGTAATTCTTTGAATCAGTGGACTGTAAGTAAGGTGAGGGTACTTTTAGATAGGTACAAATTCTGCAGGCTTTGCTAAAGAAACTTCAGTAGACCAAGGAAAAGAAAAACTGGTGTGAGAGCTCATTTTAAAAGACAAGAAAGACACAAGAACACTGAACTGGGTATAAAACAGGTCCTTAATCTTGAACCACCTCAATAGACATGGATAAAATGAAAATCCTCCAGCAAAATGGAGTAAAAACCATTCCTATCCTTTTTATAAGAACTTTTCCTCAGCTTGGTATGACTTTTGAATGATTTGCAATGACACATAAAGAAATGCTATGATTATTCTCTGTTATATTAGTTTTCACCTCTCTGAAGCTGTTAGCTAATAGAATTCAGAGAACAGACTTCCATTAAGTTACTTTATTGCACATGCCCATTTTACAAATGGTTAACCTGAGGCAAATTAAGTAAAGTGTCTGAACTCACACAGATAAAAGGTACTGTTGGATATCAAACTGAACATTATTTCCATAACTTGCCCTAAAAAAATATAATAATACTTCCAAAATCAGTAATAACACTTAAACAAATTCAAGACATAATTCTACTTTTTTATTAAAAAAGATATAAAACTGAGGTTAGTATCAACTTACATTCAACATCAAAAAGTAATCTAAACAAGATAAAATTGGGAATAATTTGCCATTGATTCTGAGAAAGTGATTCAGTTAGGTTCTCAATGGATGCCAAGCATATGAATATTAGATAAATCAGTTTTGATATACTTTCCTACCACTGACAGTGCCTTCTAGATATTTATCAAAACAAAGAAGGATGATGTTGATCTAATTTTCCTACACTCAGATTCATTTTTAAAGAAAAAAAACAACTAAAGTCTTGTAGAAAACCAAGGTCTCTTTCTTGACATATTTCTTAGTTAAGACCAAAGACAAGAGACAGATCAGCTGATTATGAACTCCTTTAACTGCCTACCTATATGGGAATGAAAAGGAACCTAAACTGTACAGGACAGATGTAGTAGTTTTAGCTAGGCCTCAAATTAGCAGGCTCAGAGAATCTATGTGGATTGGTAGAGATACCTATCACCTGACTGGGTAACCAAGGAAGTATTTCATACCAGATGACTCAAACCTAAGATATGATGCAGCAGTAGGAGACGTTAGGTCAGTTCCACCATGGCTGAGGTACAGAAAAGATGTGCTACCGTTATTCTGCCCTGTTAGGCCTTGCTTATGCTGTTGCCACTCCTTGCCTTTTGTTTGAGTTCAGGGAAGTAGAAATATTTTGTTGTTACTCTTTCTGTTTCTTGCTAAGTGTCTTTTAGAGTGCTTATGAATCTAGAGTAATACACTTTGTATTAATTGGGGAGTGGGAGATTATTTCTTCTTATATCTATAACTTGTGTGTGTATTATATTGTAGTTTTCTCTTAATTTTCTCTTTTCTGTATAAATACATGTAGTTCGTTTCAGCATAAACCTTGTTCGAAGTTTTTTTTCCCTCTCCCTCTTCTTCCCTTTTCACTCTGTCTTGGACACTTGGCGTTTTGCCAGCTCAACCCGAGACAACAGAGAATGCAGAAGTTTGATGTAGAAATTTAGTACTGGAACAAAATTTAGAAACTTTTGTTTTCTCTGAAAAAATAATTTAGCTGCCTCCATCCTTTTTTTCCTGTTTGCATATCAGTAATAACATCCTCTCACAGGGATGAGGCCTTTCTCACCTACCACTTTAAAACCTGTCACTGTTAGGAAATATAAAAACAAGAATATTTTCTACTAATAAGAATTTACAATCTAATAAGACAAAACAAAAAGAGAATGAAAGGAAAAAAGCCAAACCAACAGGTAAGGGTGGCAGATTAGCCAATATTTCTCATTCCTGAAATGGAACAGAACAGAAACTTCCACATATAATATTCAATATCCAGTCCACAAGCCTGTGAAGCTTTTATGAAATCTTTGCAAAAGATATTTAATGAATAGTTTAAAAAAGTCAGCAACTCAAGGGCTGGGAAACCAAAGGGAAATTTTTCAAGAGTCTCTGGTCAGTGGACATAGAGATAAGTATCTCTCTAATATATATAAAGAGATAAATGTGCCTCTGCAATGTTTATAAAATATATTATATCTATGATATATATATAATTATAATATGCATTATATATGAAAATAAAATATCTATGAATAAAAAAATTGGAAAAAAAATCCAGCAGCTATAAACAGGGATATCAACAAACTGCAGAAATATATATTTTTTTTTTAAACAATACATACACTATAATGTTGCCTGTCTTACACCAAAACCATTTAGGATAGCAGATTTCAGGCAACTCTTAGTATTTTTGTTCAGGTAAGAGAGACACTGTGAAAAATTACTTCAAAGACAATAAATAAAAATAATATTAAACCATAGCTTGAATTCAGTATTGGTCCTTGAATTTGAGCTCTACATATTTTGGATTTCTTTTTCCTCCTCTTCACTAAATTTTGAATTCAAAGTCACATTAATTCCTTAATTCCACATTCTATTTATTTAAATTTACTGGGATTCAAGTTGCAGAAGAGAAAAATCTGAATTCACATTTGATGTATGGCAAATTAAGATGAAGGCATCAGTTGAAGGCAGATAACCTTATTCTAACATTGTTCAAAGGTTCCAAAGGAGATTAAGAATTGATGGAAATCCCTTCTATACCCATTTTGAAAATGGAATGACTTTTTAATTCACCTGAAATAATATAAGTAGATGCAAATTATTCAGGTCTGAAATAGAAATGTGCACTGGTATGAGGTGCTGAGATACTTTACACCCCAGGACTGATGCATATCTTTGTTTGAATTGAAGGAACACAGAGTGTATAGATATTTAAATTTTTACAAATGTTATATGGTAAGTGTTCCCAAATGACATAGCTCTACTATGCGCTCATGTCATTGATATAATCAAAAAACCACATGAGCTTTAAAAGCAATTCCATTTTCAAAGAATTTTACACTTTTAAAATTACATTAAATTACACTGAAACTTATTCAATGAAACGTTGCCATGTCCTATGGGTGTCTAAAGCCATACCTCCTTCTGAATCTCATTAAAATGGAGACTTCAGGGCAGAATGTATTTTTACAGATATGGAAAATGTTATCTTTTTTACAAGTATTGCTGATTTGTGTTGGACATTTCTTTAATGCATAAATGCCTATGTTTTTACCTAATGCATTCATGTGGAAAAGTTATTAGACTTTTGTTCTATTGTTTTTGAGATATGGACTCATTTCTTCAGCTTTATTTGTTTCTGCTCACATATGAAGAAATCATGACAATATGGTCCTTTCGTTACTTTTAATGTTTATTTCACTTGCTGGTAACCTGAGTGCAATTGGATTTGTGCAAGTTCATTCACTTAATAGTGCTTAATCTAGTTTTAGCAGTTAAAATAGAAACAGACAGCAAATGCTCTTAAAATTCAGTAAAGCAATTAAGGATGCATAGCTTAATGGACTGTGGTAGAAAATCGTGAGGCATTAAAAGAACACACCCTGATGTGCAGCCCTCAAATGAACTTACCTGTGCCAACTGATTTCAGGTGGAGGGGATCCAGTGGCTCTGCAGAACAAAGTTATTGCCTCTCCTCGGTCTGCAGTGGCATTGAAGGACTTCTGAAGCAGAATAATTGCAGGGGGAACTGAAAAAATAAAACATTGTGTACTATTTAGGAAAAGTAAAATATTTTATGCATTTATGGAGAAATTTGATGCATAGGATAGATCCTTTGCTAACTTTGGAATTTATGGATATGCTTAGGGATCAAGTTACAAATATGAATCACTGTTATAAGTATTTCTTTACTTTTCTTAAACACAAGAATTTTAATATTATAAGGACATTTGTAGTATTTTTAATAGAATAATTTTTAAAAGCCTTTTTCAGCAGCTTTCCAATTTTCTTACAGAACATTCCAAGATGACTATAGTTATACCTAACATGTATAAGACAATAGATAGATAAGGCAAAAAACTATACACTGATGTCAGACAGTGCTTTTAAAACAGGTGTCTTTATGCAGGAGACTTGATTAGGAATATTGAATTATTTTTACTGAATTCCTGCATACTTCCTGGGCAGGAGTATCACCAGCTTCCAAAGAGGAAATGTGATAGAACCTAATGGAAGCAATCTATTTGCATTTGCAAAAACTGTAATTGTGTTCTGAGAGTGACAAATGCTTTCTGTTCTTGATGGGTTATTGCTAAAGTTATTACTAAATTATCACTAAAATTGCAACTGTTTCCAGAGAACCTCTGACAGAAAAAATTGGAATAATAGTTGAGACACAAAACTCATAGGCTGATGTTTAATGTATCTGTTCATATGGTAATTTTAATACATCTCCCCTCATCTGTTTCCATTGCCTAATAAACAAGTACAAAGTGTTCAAGGCCAGAGTGGATGGAGCTCTGATCAACCCGTTCAGGTGGAAGATGCCCCTGTCACGGCAGGGGGCTTGGAACTAAATGATCTTTAAGGTCCTTTTCAACCCAAACCATTCTATGATTCTGTGAAATAGACAAATAAAAATCAATTCAAGCAGATTAGAAAGTAGAGAATATGTGTAAAAGATGAAATGTCAAAGAAATCAAGAGGAAAGGGGAAATGACATGAGAGATCCACAAAATACACATCTCTGCTAGCAGGAACATCCTGTCAGAGTGACTCAGAGTTGTCCCTTTTACCTTTATACTTCACTAGAGAAAAGAAGATGAAACAAGCAACCCCAATGAATTCGCTTTTGGCTTCCCAGTGCACTTCAACAGGTTTTTCTCACCAACTGCTGAGAAGCAACTTCTGCTGCTTTGCACTAAATATTTTAGCTTTAATATTCTACTTCAGAAGCCTTTGCACCTTCTGAACCTTAAAGATATCAAATTATCATAAAATCATGTACCAGAATTATCAGTGATCCATGTTGCTATGCACTTTTCACACTTCTTTACAGTGGTTTTACTGTCTTTCACAGATCACTTCTATCTGAAATTGCCTGGGTCATTACTCAGCATACAAAACCATTGTGGTGTGCAACAGCAATTCCTCCATCTTCAATAAAAAAATGTTACTTAGAAAGTGTTTAATACATTTTAGCTACTTTTCAGTGCATTCTAATGTCTAGACCTAAAAATATATTTGGGAACATGAGGAGATGAACCAATTCTTTACCAGAAGCAGCAGGTTCTTCACTGCTCACAGCTAAGAACTACAGGACTATGACTTGGTTAAGAATATTACTTGAGTGCCTCAGTCTTGCAGGAGATACAACGAATTACAATGAAATGAAATTATTTTTCTCATTGTTATTACTGGGAAGAATATTTGTTTATCTTTGATTCTGCTCTTTTACATACATAAGATTGAACTAAAATGTGAACCAAATAGCACTACAATTTTAATTTCTTTCTGCATATTATTCTAAAACCTATTCTGGACCAAGTTTTATCCATTTAATTTTTTGTAGGAAAACCTATTTATTACTATAAATGAAGCAGAAAATAGCTCTTAATTGATGCCATTCTACAAGAGCAACCATGTCAGAATCACTCATTTGGCAACTCCTTCTCCCAACAACAAAGTTTAGAGGTGAGTGAGTGTTAGAATTCTTGTCTTAGAATCATAATAAATGTATAAAGAACCCAATTTGCGTTTATAATCCAGCAATAAATGAAGTGAAGTCAGACCACGGTTTGGAATATAATGTTTTAGGTTAAATACAAGTTTGCTGTCAGCTCAACTATTTATAAATATCAGAAGTGAAACGTGATCAGAAGGCAGATTCATACCCATGTACATAAATAGCAGCAGAAGAAAATCTCATTCAGTATTTTAAATGCTACCAGATGCACTGCTGGAATTATAGATAACCAGGAGTGGAGGTAATGCAGCACCATAATGAGCTACCTACAACAATCTAAAGAATTCTGCTTCAAAGATTGCTACTTGACTACTGGGATTTAGCAATACTTGTGCCAGAACCTGCTCTTTCTGCTGAAAATTCGACTTACATAATGCTTTCTGTAAACTGTGATTTGCCAGGAAGGACCAATCAAGGGCAAAGCATTTAAGACTCAGAACATAATAGGCATGGTGGAAAAAATTTCATTGCAAAACTGACATTAAACAGAGGGCATAGATAAAAAATGACCTTTATGAACTGTGATCTTTCCAGACAATATATGATTATCTTTCAATAGGTCAACCCTGAATTTAAGAGACTTAGAGTTAAGTGCTCCATCTTGTCTCCATTCATTTTCCTTCTTGGAGGTTTATTATAAACTAATAAAATGTATAATGCAATTTTTTAGGTAAATCTTGATATATATTTATCTCTCATAAAGTTAAACTTAAAAGATCTATAACTAAGACTTTTAATCTTAATAAAATATACCTGTGACTTTTTGAACAGTTCATAAAGTATGCTAATGCAGCGAGGGTGAATAATTATGAAAATCAATCGTAGTTTTAACTGTAAATGACAAAACATTGAAAAATACAGGGCGAACAGAACTGCTACATTCTGCTACTCAAGTCTTGCAGTAATTGTTAATGTTCTGTGAATGATTAATAACAACAACTGTGTTTTACATATTTATGTTTACCGATATGAAATGTAATGAATTCTATTTACACAGTAGAGTAGTTGGGTTTTTTCAAAATTAAGTAATCACACTTATAGGAAAACAATACTCACTAGATATGATAATTATATTAACTAGTTTAATCAGTATTTTTTAGAAGTTGATATATGTTAAAATAAAACCTAATAATCAAATAAAGCAACAAGTCAATTCACCAGCTTTTACTCCTTACCATTCACAATAACAATTATGTCCCGAAAGTCAATTTCTCCTCTCGCTTCCACTCTTCCTTCACATCTGTATACTCCTTCATCACTTTTATTGATGTTAAGTATTTGGAGATTATTGTTTGCTAATACTGCAAATCGATCTAGAAAGGCAAATAAGAGATTAAATGGAGTTAATCAATCAAGATAAAATGAGGAACATTAACTTAAACCAGTAATATTCATGTAGCTTCTCTGTACAACATAAATGTTCATTGAGAAAACACTCGTTGATTTAAAAGTAAAATGTCAGCTGAGAAATCTTTCCAAAATACATTGCCATTTCCTGAATTTCAGTCTGGATCTTCCATCCATAACTTCCTACTTAGTCACCAAAGTAGTCATCAAATTTAAGCTAAAATTACAATTTATTGCAAAATGAGTGAAATATTCATGAGCACTTATGCAGAATATATAAAAAAGATTAAATGAGAAAAAATATTAAAAAATATGAATTAAGCAATTTGTAGTAAAATAGCAAAATACTGCCTCCCTATCTAGATAAACCAACTATTTCTGTGTCCATTCTACACCATTATGTTTAATGAGTTTCAGTTTGCTTGCTCTCCTTCCCTCTTCCTGTTCTTTTCCTCAGTCACTCTTAGTCAAAGATGTATCTCACCACAGTCTAACACTTCATAGAAATGAATACAAAGACAAAATAAAATAATAATAATAAACCCCCCAAATACTCTACCTTCTGCACAACCAGCACAAACTGAAATTCAGTGGCCTTTTTGAGTAGCTGAAGTTCATTGTAAAAAATCAGATTCTGAACAACTGTGCACATGCTTTCCTGCACATGCAACAGCAAAATTATAATCTGTAAGAGTAAACTGGACCTGAATTTAATTTTTCCTCTCCTTTCTGCCTGGACTAGTGCATTAAATTTAAAGGTAAATGTGTTGGCTCCAAGAGCGAGCATATTGGAGCAAATATTCACCTTGAAATCCATGTAAGACCCCATACTGCAACAAGTTTGTGTTAAACAACTGCAACCCACCAAAAGGACCCACACAGGAGCTTTTATGGACTGACCACAACCACCATTCTCCAATCTCCCTGCACTTCTCGGAGTCAGCAACAAAAGAGAAAAGTTAAGACTGAGAAAAAGGAGTGGGGAGATGTTGCTTTAATTCTGTCTTTGTATTTCACCATCCAAGTCTATTTAACTGGCAATAAATACATTTTCCCAAATTCACATCCATTTTTCTTGTGCTGGTAATTGGTGAGTGATCTCTCTATCTCAGCGGAGTGGTAGCACCTCCAGGATAAAGTAACTGTGTGACAGCAAGTGCAGACGGAGAGAGGAGTGAGAATGTGTCAGAGGAACAGCCCCACAGACACCAAGGCCAGTGCAGAAGGAGTGGCAGGACTGTGCCAAGCACTGGAGTGGAGATTCCCCTGAAGCCTGTGGTGCAGCCCATGGTTAGGCAGCTGTGATTCCGCAGCCCACAAAGGTCCATGGTGGAGCACAGATCCACCTGCAGCCTGTGGAGGACCCCACACCAGAGCAGGTGGATGCCTGAAACAGGTTGTGACCCCATGGGAAACTCATGCTGCAGCAGCTTTTGGCAGGAGCTGTGGACCCATGGAGAGAGGACATCATAACAAAGGAGGTTTTCTGACAAGACTTGTGACCCTAAAAGTGACCCATGCTTGAGCAGCCTGTTCCTGAAGGACTGCAGCCCATGGAAGGGACCCACACCGGAGCAGTTCTTGAAGAAGTGCAGTCTGTGGGAAGGACTCAATTGGAGAAGTTCATGGGGGACTGTCTACCACATGAGGGACCTCACACTAGAGCAGGAGTAGAGTGTAAGGAGTTCTCTGCCTGAGGAGGAAAGAGCAGCAGAGACAACTTGTGACGAAGTGACCACAGCCCCCATTCCTGTCCCCCAGCACTGCCGGAGGGGAGGAGAGAACATTTGAAATAAAGTTAATCCTGAGAAGAAGCGAGGAGGTGTATGTGGAAAATATTCTTTTAAGTTTTGCTTTTATTTCTCACTATCCTGCTCTGATTTGGTAGGTAATTTTTTTTTTCCCCAAATGGAGTCTGTTTTCCCATGATGACAATTGGTGAGCTATCTCCACCATCCTTATCTCAACCCATGAACCTTTTCTTGTATTTTCCTGCTCCTGTTCAGCTGAAGATGAGGATGGATCATGAAAAAGAGCAGCTTTGGTAGGCACCTGGCATCCAGATAGGGTCAACACACCACATCTGTTTAGGAGGGTAAGTGACATAATGGCTGGGTGGGGCCCTGGAAATTGGCCAAGGTCAACCCACAAAAACTAGTCAATATTAATGGAATCTTTTGAGGAGAATTACTTCCTGCAGTTCGCGTATGTGGGTTTTGAAGAATGTGCATACTTGTTATTCAGTGGTCTTGTTTTATTTGCACCAGTGTCATCCTTTCAGCACTGGAGGATGATGAGATTTAATAGCTTTCAGTTTTAACTAGCAACAAAGTGACTTCTGTTTCAGTAGCAAGAATCTTATCATAAAATTAAGAGAAATGAAAAAAGAAAATTTAATTATGCTTCACCTGATAGAAGGACACCAATGTCCTCAACACATTTACGCTAATTATGTCTGGTTTATTAAAGTCATGCTTGAACATTAATGCCATTTCACACATACCACATACAAATTATATAATCTTTTTCTTTCCTGTCTCGACACAATTCCCAGAGAACTGTGCCTGTGCCTTCAAATCTTTTAAAAATGTGAGATCCAGCCTCTCTTTAAACATTGGTAGCCTTTTTTTTTTTAACATGAACATTTAATGTGTGAGAATGAGAGGGCTGAAAGTCATCTTTATTTCTTTAAAACAGGGAAAAACATTGGGGTTCACATAGTAACAAGAAATAAAAACTTCAGGTGTGGGTTGGATATCTTTTCTACTTTCACTGAAGGAAAATATAATGGATACAGCAGTAAATATTTCCATGAGTACACTAGGCACACCATGAGAAAAACATTCCTACAGACAAAATTAGTACACATCATATTTAAACATAACTTAGAAAATGGAAGGTGAATTGAATGTGTGATTTCTTTAGAAATCATTGCTCTCTATGTTTTATCCCTTGGTAGGTTTGTGAAGGAGAAGTTCACGTCACTTTAAAAATTACACTAAGTATACCATGATAGTATCCTCATTCAGCAGGAATCAGTTGTGCATGGGTTGGAAGGGAAATATCATCTTGTTCCAACCCTACTGCCATGGAAAAATTGCTCAGAAATTTCTCAGAGCTCCTTCCAACCTGGCCTTGAACAATTCCAGGGTTGGGGCATTCACAACTTCTCAGGGCAACCTAATGAGACAGTGCACACCCTCATAAAAGTTCACTGTCCCATGGATACCCTGATAAAAAATGTGTCCTTTACTAAGATTAGAGTTGGTGGATCTGGACATTACATTCTTCCAGCTCATCACTGCATTGTCTGGATTCAACCCACTCAATTTCAAATGCCTGACTGAGAAGAACAGTCAGTCATATGATTTTTCCCTTCTGTCACATCAGATGCTGTTTTCTAGGGTACTGTTATAGTTTAAGCTGGCAAAATGCCAACTGCCTGGTACTCAGTCAAAAGGTCCACTCCCAGAGAAGGAGAGTGAGGGAAAAAAAACAGAAATGAGGCTTTGGACATGGTGAAGTTCTTATATTTATATAGAGAAGTGGAAAGCTTAACACCAAATATGAAATAGCACATAGTGACAGGAAACAACAACAGGCTCATCGAGGTCACCCCAGCTAACAAGCNTACCAGCCTACGTAATGACATTCTCCTAAATTCTTGTTTTGCTTCAGAATTCTTATTTTTCAAAATCTTATACATCTCACCTACATTCACTGTTTAATTATATATATATATATATATATTTATGTGTAACTATCTATATATTTGTATATATCCATATCTATATATATCTATATCTCTCAAAATTTCAATCAGTTTTTTTAGGGGGAGAAGTTTGCTTATTCTTTTTAGTCTCTGTATCTAGACAACAGAAGAAATAGGATATATAAAATAAGAAAGAAGTTTAATCAAAACTTTCTTTCACATGGGAGAGGAACCTTAGGCTAAATCTAGAAACATCAACCAAGCTTTTCTTTTCCCTCAGAAACTGCTCCACATTTGTTTATTTATTTCATAAGACACCAAATGAAATATTAATTTTCATTTTTATTAAAAATAGCAATTAATTTTTAAGTAATAAGAACTTTAAGTGCGTATTGCTACCCTGAGTTTCGTTATACACAGAGATAAAACTTGATGAGAAGGTGGATAAGGTGGTTCATTAACAAGGTTATTTCCATTTCCAGAAAGTGTGGAAAATCCTGTTTTCATACAGGCAAATATGATTATATAGATAGCACTGAAAAATGATTCACAGTTTTTGAAGGGGTAAGTCAAAGAAATTATAAGTGCCTAATTAATTGTCTCTCTGTAGGCTTAGAACTTGCATGTAGGCAAGATGAAGTTTATCTTCACCTAGGCTTTACCAGTCTAGCCTATGCTGATTACTTACATCCCCAGGTGCTTTTAACTCACAGGGTAACTCATCCTCATACAACAAACTCTCACAATAGTGCAAAAAAAGCTGCTCCACCTGGAATTCTCTGAGCAGCTGTGCAAGTATCCCAGAGCCAATGTGGTGTCTGGTCAGTGCAACAGCTTTGTGTGCACAGTGAAGTTAATCTCTGTGTGTTTTAAAAATGTGTTGAACTCCTACATACAAGGCAGACCCTGAAGAGTTCCTGTGGAGAAGCTCCCAGCAATCTCTTGGGTATTTAGGCAGTCATGTTACATCTAGACAAAATTCCCAATGGGAGAAAAAAAGACACATTGGATATGGATTCTCCATAGATCACAGAACCTGGTTAAATTATACTTAAGCTGATGGGCTAATAAAACTCCCCCACTACAACGTGATTACTCTTCTATTACAAAAATATTTTAATATTAATTGGAATGTATAACTGAAAGAGTTACCAAAATACTAACTGTCAGCAATAGCTGTGACTTCCTTGTTCCGATACAACCAGCTGACAATGGGAGCAGGTGAACTGGTGACACGGCAAACAACTTCTGCATCCTCTCCCTGCCTGAACTCTTGTGGAGATACTATGTCTCGAAAAGTAAGCTTTTCTGAAAAGGGAAAAACAAACAAACAGAAAGAAAAAACAGAATACAGTAAGTGTCTTACAGTTCACTAACATTAAAATTACACGGGACACCAAAATCAGACAAACGTGACTATTAAGCCTCCTCCCTGTGATAAAAAATAATTATTTCTATAATATATTTTCCCCAGATAAGATTCAAATGGTCCTAGACATATGATTTCCACTGTCTGTAAAAATGAATTTACAATCATATTTTATTATGAAAAATTTTGTTTACATAAACTGTTCATGTTTCATTTTCATTTCATTCATGTTTATTGTCATTGTTGTCAATGTTTCAGCACACAGTTTTGAAACTCTAGATCTTAAAAGTTTATATATTCATTTAGTAGTCTATTTAATCTTTTTTGTTTTATTCCTCATTTTTTTATTATTGAATTAAATGTTCATGTCTTTGTTCTATAAAATTTTTCATCAAAACCACAAAGATTTATAAAACTACCTGAAAAAGTAGAATTTTAGTCTCACTGACACAGAAAAACATCAGTTGAGTAAAAGAGAAAACGTTAAAAGCCAGTGAGAAATTACATGAAAAAACAGTATTATTAAGTCGTAAGAAATTGTAGCATTATTTTTAGGAAATAAGATATTTTAGGGCTAATTTTTAATTTTTCCAATCCCAAATAATGAAAAAAATATTTGATTTTATTAGTGGTTTGGATAAATTCAGTAGTATTAGAGTTTATTGTTGGAATTTCAAGGTAGTATTAATCCATGATGTCATACAAGATCTGATGTGGAAACCAACTCCCTGACAAAGAAAATTCTGGGAGAATTTATTGCACTCCAAATTAAAAAAAAAAAATCTAAACAAAACAGCCTGTGTTCTCTCAGCTCAAAGATGGCCAGTTATGCATCAGAGGACACTTTGGAGAACATAAAGCAGAAATGTAGCTTCAGGTCCATTTTATTGTATTGATATAGGCTCAAATACCCCACGCAGTTCCCACAGCAGGTGGAGACATTTTTGTTATATACAGCTCTTATATAATTTGCATGAAGTGTTTGAAGAATTTTATCACACATAAGACAGAAAAAAAAACCCTGTCACAGACATCAGTGAGTCTTGAGCCAGACTCTAAGATGACCCATAGGTTGTGTATCCTGCTTTTTCTTACCATACATCACAAATATGAATAAGGAAACTTCTGTATGTCAGTTCCCACAAACCTTGACATTTCTTGTGTAGGTTTTTAGGTTTACCTGACCTTGGAATTATTAAAATTACCACATGCAAACACTTCAAAAGACTTTCACCTTGCTCAGCAGTCTGTTAATGGAGTAACTGGCAGTTTTATGCATACAAATGAATTCCAAAAAACCTGAAAGCCTTTGAACTGCAAGCTTTCAAGTCATCATGTAATCACTTGTAACTGCTATCTCCCTTCATATCTTTTTTTATCAAAACATATTTTTAATTGTATGTCTTTTGTTATCTGAGTTATCTGTACTGCTCAGAAGCAGCATCTCAGCATTCTACTCTATATTTTCTGTCTCGCTGTCATTCCTTAGCATTTAAGAAAAAACTGTTCTCCAATGAAATTACAGACTAACTCAGTTGAAGGGCTGCTGGCATATGGCCCATCCAATAAAGACCTTGCCTTACTTATTCACTGTGTTAATTTAACATGCTGCTTCTAGGCACTTTTGATTGATCTAAAGAATATAGTACAATGCAAAGTTATTCAACTAGAGTGAGAAAAAAACCAACAGCAAATCTTTCAGAGAATCTCTTACCACAGTAGAATGTATTTATTTTTGAAATATACTCCTCAATTAGTTGCTTGCAATTGAAATGCATTTTGATATTTTATCACATCAAGCTTGTCAATGATTTATGTCAAAATTCCATTATAAGGCAAAGAATATCAAGACTGACATAAAAATAACTAATTCAGTAACAACTCCAGTTTTTTTCATGCCACATATTGCACTTTTTTTAATAATAACTTTTATTTGATGATACTAAATTTTATTTACGCACTTATTTGTAATATATCATAGACATATTCAAATAAGAATTACATTGATCCAATTCTTTATCTCATATTTTCTCATTTCTTTGAGAGGCATATAGTGCATCTTCCTAAGATGGCATTCTAAAATACAGGGGGAAAGTGATCTACGATATTACTAAATGACCATCCATTTAATTTAAGTCTTTGTCATAATAGCTACTTAACTAAACTGCAGGAGATGGAATTATTCAGAAGATAAAGTTCAGAGAGTGGAAAGATATTTTGATAGGCTTTACTTTGTCTATACTAGTGCCTTTTAAACCATCTTTTTTTTTGTTATTTATGTATTTTACTTACGATAGATTTCTAAAACTACAGTGGCTTCTTGAGTTTGTCCTTTGGCATCTGTTGCTTGACACCGATATATCCCAGCATCTTCTATATTTGCATTGTAAATGGTCAGACGTGATCGAACTCCTTCTTTCTGAACAACTACTCTTTGACTGGAAACAATCTTCTCTCCTTGGGGATTGTACCAATCTATGCTGTCAGGCTCACCAATGGCTGCAAAAGAAACCAAAAAAAAACCCTAAAATTTAGCAGTTCAGGAGGACATTATGCAATGGACAAGTCTATCCAGTTGGAGTCTACACAGTTTCAGGAACTTATGTAAAATTCTGGGAGAAATTCCTCACAGAAAGGGTTGCGAAGCATTGCAATGGGCTACCCAGGGAGATGGCGGAATCACCGTCCCTAGAGGTGTTCAAGGGGCAACTTGATGTGGCACTCAATGCCTGGTCTAGTCGACCTAGTTGGCGAATCAAAGGTTGGCCTCCAAGATCCTGCAGGTCTTTTCCAACCTAAATGATTCTGTGAGTCTATAATGTCAGTTAATTGCTAAATTATGAGTTGTGAGAATGTCTGTAGAAAGACTAACAAGACAAAATTGCAGGCAAATGTACAATTTTTGAGAGGATAAATAGCAGCTCAAGAATTTAAGAGCAGGAAAAAAAGCCCATAGACCTATAGAGTCCTAAAGCAAAGACACACATGCTGTTCAGCAGTCACTAGAGCAACAGGTCAAATCATCAGGCAGTTACATTCTCAGTGTAGCCAGGCCATGTGTCACTGACAATGAAAGACGCCAACTCAGCAACAACAAGGATTGGTATCAGGCAGCTGCAAATGCAAACCCTTCTCCTGTGGTAACTGCCTCACCAGAAACTCTTTGGCTTTCTCATTAAGTTTGAGAGGATATTAAGGCTTAAGTTAGTAGCTTATTTAACTCCTTAGTTTAGATAAGTAAAAATATTTTATCTAAAAAAAACATCTTAACAGATAAAAACTACCTGAACTGGGATAGGGAACTCCAACTGAGTGATTCAGAGTGTGAAATGAGGAGATTCTAGACTGGAAATGTGAAGCCAGTGAAGACCTAGTATTTGTCACAGTTCTCACAAGTCAATATGAATATAAAAAATATTATTTAATATTATAAATCAATTAATTCAGTTTTAAATATGTAGGAAATTCATTTTTCTGAATTACATATCTGTAAGTAAAATGAATACATACCTGTGCAAGTGAAGAACTTGGATTCACCCACACTGAGCTCAACTTTGCTAAGTGAAATTGTAACTTGAAGTAAAGCTGAAAAACATAAAGTAGATGGTAAATACATTTGTGCATTTATCAGTTTAAATTGTATAATATCAGGTTTTGTATTTCTTTCATTCTATACATAGAACCTGTTCAGCAAATCTGAAGTTTCAGCTAGACATTGTTATGCTTCAAACTAAAGTACATATGGAGGTAGACAAAACAATCAAAATAAAGATGTTACATGAAGTATAACAGCCTCACATCCCAAACGTGAGGACAAAATTAAAGGAAAAAAAAAAGAGACAAGAAAAAAAGGCATAGAAATACACATAAACATAAACCCAGAAACTCAATAAGGTGATGTGGAACACTCAGCATAGACTGACCAAGGGTAAATCATGCCTGACCAACGCCTCTGACTTCTAGGATGAAATTATTAGTTTTGTGCATGAGAGAAGAAAAGTGGGTGGCAGGCAATTACCTTGCCTTTATCAAGACTTTTGACACTACCTCCCCCAACATTCTCAGATTCACGTGTACTGGGAATAAATAGCAAGGTTTTGATAGCAAGGGCTGGTTGCAGGGGTCAGTTCTGCGGGAGAGAGGTCAGAGGTTGTGCTGTGGCAAATACAGCCAGTTCTATCTGGCTCCACAATGGACTCACTATAGGACACAACTGAAAGATTTAGAGTTTAAGGCACCTCTTGCAACACCAAACAGAGGAAAAAGGCTAAAGTGATAGAAGGTGCTCCATGGCACAGCTGGTAACATCCCTGACGGGACTGTGGGCATGTGAGAGCAAATGTATCCCAAAAAGGAATGGCCTGTGGATAACCCACAACAGAACAGAGGAAATGAGTTAGATAGAAGGAACAGTGGAAGAAAAGAGTTAAAAAGAAGGAATGACAGAAATAGACCACTATATCCTCACCCCAACTTCCTGTATTACCCATCACCTCAGTGAAGGGACTGTGTGCAACCTTCATGGGCGGTGATAATAAGGGGAATGAAAAATAAGAATGGGAAGGAGAGGTATCTGGAGTCTGGGAAAGAGGCAAAAGGTGTTTTCGCTGTGTTTAACTATTTGTTGTCCTTGTTTCCAAGTACCCAAGTAATTAAACATTTAAGTTGATAAATTTTAATTGCCCAGCTACAGTCTGTTATGCCCCAAAGAGTGATTTGCCAGTGATTTTCCTGTCTTTACCCTGCCCCATGATTTTTCTCAGTCTCAGTCTTCCTAATTTCATCCCTGTCTTGCTGGTGTTAAGGGGATGGGGCAAGGGGCTGTGGCAGTGCTTGGCGTAACCCACTACATCAATCTGTTTTGTCTGACCCTGCCTTGAGGAGGAGATTGGACTACAGACCTTCTTAAGTCCCTTCCATCTTGAACTATCTTGTGCTCCCATGACTCTAGGAATAATCTACCCAACACAGACATTATTATTGCTGAAGGGGTTAATTATGCAAAATAACTATGTACTCTTCAGTAATGACATCTCCAATATCAGCATCATCCTAAGTGGCTGTATCTCTTTAATATCCATTATCTTACAAAATTAGAAAATAAATGTTCATGAATGAACAACAAGGATAAAATCATTCACATTAATTTCAAGCTCTAATCAAGGCAGAAGTCAAACAGGCAAAAAAAATGAACTAATTTTTGAAGAAGAAAGCAATCTGAATTTTCATTCAGTATTCTACATAGTAGAGAACTGGAATGTATCTGAAGTTTAAGAGAAAATATGGTTAAAAAATCTGGATTTTCAATCTGGAAATACAGTAACTATGGTCTATTCTATGTATGTGGAAATATTTTACCTTTTTGAAAACTGCAACACAAGTTATAATTTATCCTGAATGTCACAATCTCACCAAGTTTCCTTCCATATAATTGGCATGAAAGTCCAACAGGACAAACATCTCTAGAGATGAGGAGTATTACACTGCAAACTATTTTTTTTTCTATGACAAAATTCACCCATTAATATGATGGAACTTCAAAATCTGCTAAGGCCCAGAATTATTCAGTTCTTTTGACAGCAAAAATTCAAGAAAAGATGAGGACAGAAAAAATAATTATTAAAGTAGTATTCATAGATATTAAAGTGATAACTAATACAATCAAGAGAAAAGTGTAATGAAATACATTTTCTATTAACTTTTATTTAATCAGCCAGGATAAACAAGAATTAGGCAAGAATTGATTTTTTTGTTCAATAGTAGTATCAAAAGCTACACCAAAAAAAAAAAGTCAGAGAAAACTGAAGATTACTAGTCTGCCAACCTAAATGTAACA
>VWZD01002298.1:17222-68025 GCA_013396695.1 Sakesphorus luctuosus | reverse complement strand
TACCATCCTCAGTACAATGACAAAGAGCACCACAAAGGCTGCTTTAGGATACACAGAGCACTGACAGGGTATGTGCTTATTCTCATCTATGGTCTTTACAAGCATGCTACCAGAAGCAAAAAACCCAAACTTATGTGCAGGAAAGGGTATGAGTTTCACAGAAAGTTTTATTTTATGTTGTAATAAGCATCAAGGAGTAATAAATCATCCAGGAGGCTACTCCAAGCCTCATTTATTTATTTACCCATCAGGTAAAGCTTCACTATAACCTCAGGACATATGACTGCTGGTTGGAAACCAAGGTACTAATAAACAGAGGGGTTGGGGAATTTCAAGTGCTCAGACATTCATTTCACACCAGACTAACTTTCTAGGTTCTATGTGACCATTTTTTTGGCACTATTTTTTTATGGAGTCTTGTCAGTTGCTTCAGAAATATATACATTAGCGGTTCAGCAGTATTGCTTCAAGAACAATTGTATTGCTTAATTCCAATAACCATAATAACTGATGTCAAATGCAGCAGATTAAGTAATGAATGTCAGGAATAGCATGATGAGAGGTGAAAAAGCAAGAGAACATTTTTCCTTCATCAATTAAATAGATATTTGAGACTGTAACACAGTTTTGGCAAAGGGCTCAAATGCAACTAAATTTCTTAGCACAAGTGTAACTATAAACTCTGTGGAGACATGCTGGCTACATCTCTGAAACCAAAAGGAAATCTTTCCTACATATGGTACTTTAATATTTACAAAATAGAAAAATATAAGACCATCTGTCCCATTTTCCCAGCCTCATCATTTTCCTAGCTCTGCTTCACATAAATAGCAAAATATTGCTTCATGCAACCTAGTAAGGAAAATATTACTCAAGTTATTAATCTAGCAATCCGTGCTTATTACTAGTGTGGCAAACAGTCAAGTACTAAGCTAGGAGAAGGCTCACTCATTACTTACTGAAGGTAAAATATTGCAAAGAGACAACACAGTCAGAAAGTTTCACATTACTTCCAAACCTGTTTCAAGAATTACAGAGATGCATTTGGTTATTAAAAGCTCTGATGGACATGGCAGCGATGTACTTACAACTCAAGTTATTGCTATACACTAACAGCTAATGGATTAATATAAAAGGGAGTTATTTGTAACAGATCTGTCTAATGGTCTTTGAATATGCAGGCAAATCAGGACAATAAAGATGGTCCAAAAATTCAGTCGAGGTAGCATCTATGTTAAACTTTGCCCAGATGTAAACAGTATCTTCTTCATGGATCTGACAAAATATTGCCTCTTCCCGCTTTTCCAAGGATATCACCTAACTACCTATTAAGAAAATAAATAGAGAAAAGGGCAAGTTATAAAAGATCTCTTCAAGTAGTAGACTGAGGAGTGTAACCCTACTGTAGTACAGCTGTTCAAGTAAAAAGTGAAGTCAGTTGGGGCTTCACTCAGTCTTTGGTACATGTTCAGTTTTACAGCAAAATAAAAGAGCACTATTAGCATTACGTGATACAACCAATCCCATCCCTTTTGATCACAGTCATTATAAAAGAATTATTATCACTTGTAATACATTAAGAGGATTCTGCTGAATTATTCTTTAATGGGTTTAAAAATCACTTAGGAAGATAAGTAAGAACAGTTATGAGAGGTCCATTTGTATTGTTAAATGTGCAGACAGATGGCTGCATTCATAAGGACTAATATTCAGTAGACTAATTGATTTCAGCCCCATTAGCAGTAGTATCTTTCACATTTTAAAACAAACTTCACACACCTGTCATATTTGTCCACACAGATGATCACCTGATGCAAGAGAAGTGAGGTGTGATCAGTGAGAGGTTACAAAAATTGTAACAATAAGTCACTTGCATTTGTACTTCTACTGTCCTTTAGCAATATATTGAAACAAGTTCAAAATGTATACTGTAAAAATGTACTTTTAAACATATCTGTAAGATATGTAGGGTACTAAAAAGGAAAAGGAGACAATATTTAATAAAATCCGAAAAATGTTTGGTGAACCTCTGCTTCAACTAAAAACTTCATCCAACATCTTCTTGATAATTCCATTTCTTTGAAAAAGAAAACCACCCAAAACACTCAAAAACCTGAAAAAATTACTTTTGTTTGTATTGGAATGATACCAATAACAAAACATACCATATTCTGCCTCAGTTTCCACAATGAAATTTTGATACAATACAGCAGTACAGTTTTTATGCTCAATCAATAGGTCTGAATGCATTTTGGAATTCACTTCTGAGTAGTTAGACATTACTCTGCTATGGAGAGGGTCTTTCTAAATCTGTTGGATTGCAAAGTCACTGAAGGAGAGAGGGTTAATGGGAAGGCAGTAAAAAGACACAGGTCCCGTGGTGTAATGGAGAGCACTCCGGTCTCTGAATCCCAAGGTCGCGAGTTGGAGTCTCAGTAGGGACCGATCTCGGCAGTTAAATGCCTCCCTGCCATCCAGTCCCATCAGATCTCGGATGCTCAGCAGGGTCAGCCCCAGTTAGTACCGAATGCTGTAGATAGTCCCAAGGACTTCAATGTCACTGTCCAAGCTTGCTCGGCCGTGGCAAATGAACCTTAGGACTTAAACGGTGGGGCCAGTTCTGCGCACGCTGTGCCTCACCTAAACAATCCACTGCACAGGCTCGAAGGGCACACTCACGTGGGGTGAACTCTTCCCAAATCTTTGTTCGCGAAGGTTGGCCATTATTATTATTAAAAAGACACAACTATGAATTAAAAACAAGGCATAGCCCAGGATCAACGTGGAACTAAGGACAGGGGTAATAGCTACAGGAGCTAGTTTGGATGGCTTTGGCAGTGGCTTCAAAGGAAAACATGGAGACTGCAAGATAGGGCTCTTTTCTTTGTGAAGGTTCTAATTCAGTTTAGCGTAAGTTCTCTGACATTAGTTACACCCTTAGCTATTGGAATTCTTTGATGTCATGTAATAAGCAAATTTACTCGGGTGATGTGGTTTTGCTTTGAGAAAATGATTAAAATAGTATTAAATGTGTAATATGCTTACAAAACTAGGCTTCATTTATCCCTGAGCATGAAGAAATTAGTATGTTTTTAATAGGTATCAAATTCAGTTCCAGAACAACCATTCAATCTATTAATCTTTTTACCCTTTATTATTCAGGCTTCTGAGAATCTTCTGTTTCAGGGTACTGACTCCCAGATATAAGTGAATGGGCTTTAAATGAAAATTGCACTAACATAATCCTTGCAGAAATGGATTATCTCTTAAATTTCTGCTATTTTATATAGAATATAACAACTATTTTAAATATATTTGGAAACAACAAATAGCTTTATTGTTTTTGTTTGTTTGTTTGTAATAGTATATTTTACATCTATTTGGACTCCTAAACTGAAATGAAGAAACATAAATCATTAAATACGAAATGAACTTTTTAAGTACCAGAAAGATAAAGTGCATTTTATTTTAGGGCAAATACTTTTTCAGGTTCTTTTTAAAAATCTCAATAGGTTAACATTTCAACTACTAATTCAGAAAAATCAGAAATATATATAAAAAAAGAACAAGCAACAAAAAAAAATACATTTCTGTTTGCAAAGTTCTGACCTGAGCTGTTTCCATGAGCAACCAACCAGGAATGATACACCTCTGCCCTGAAGAATTCCTTTAAAACAACAGTACAAGATAGAGCTGAATTAAAGTCTGTTAACCTGTTTGCATCTGAGAGATGGAATGGTTTCCCACTGGAAACCATTTCTGGAAAATCTTAAGTCCCCTTAGGTACTATTTTTTTTCCACATAAAGAAGATTCCAACACTATAGACCTTTGAAGAGGGAATGACACATGCTAAGATGTTACACAAGAGATGACCTTTGAAGCTAATGACAGAGCTACTAAAATTATCACCACTAAACAGCAAATCCACAACAAAATGCTACAAACAAAATAGGATTTTACCACATACTGTGATATCTCTCTCTAATATCCAAATGAGCTGTCTGTGGAGAAGAAATCCTGTTATTTGTATATCCACTGAAAAGGAGATGATGTTATTGTTGAGCTTGTAAAGTCTGTGAGCCTTGTTGTGTTTAAACATTTGTAATCCTTTGGGAATAAAAAGAATGCTAAAGATTTTTTTTTCTGTGAGAAGTTACAGTGAAAATTCAATCCACATAGACTATTGAAATGCAATTCATTCAACATTTTATCATTTAAATGTATATTTATTTTTTCTTAAATTTTTAGCAGTTTAGTAAACTACATAAAGTTTCCTATTTAGACAGTATTCTAGTATCCTGTGTGCATTGTAACTTTTTTTTTTTCCTTGTGAGAAAGATATGGTAATGGCCTAATGATTTCCTGTATTTCATTCAATGTCATTGAATGTTTGCCTGCAGTTTGTTTTGTAGAAATATCTTAGAGACAAACTGCACCTACAAAGCCAATAAACAAAATTTAAATTTTAAGAGTTTGGTTATTTTGCAACTTTGCAATGGGCTGACTACTACTAAATCATAAAGCATCACTTCTCCAGGGTATGACAGTTCTAAAAGATGTTGTTTACATTTATAATGGCTAAACAGAAAGTTTTACAGTAACTTAAATAGTTCAGTGTAATGAACTTTCCATTCCATCACATTAGTATTAGTTTGCATTTCTTAGAAGAAAATACAGTTCTGATACAGAGTTCCAAGGTTTTATTTGAATTATGATGGATTCCTTTTTGAATTTCTGTCCGATAGAATACAGAGTGGTTTATTTTTAGGTAAACAAAACAGTCTTTGTATCATCATGAATTTGCTTCCTGCATCTGTTGAAATGTCATTTTCCCTGATGAGAAGAGCTAAAGTCACACAAAGTTCAAACTGCCTTCTGGGGCATAACAGATGTTATAGGGGTGAAATGCACAATGCGGGAGTACCAACACTATCCACTTTTGTGCAACAATGGCACCAATACTAAAGCTAAATCAGAAAATCCTGTTAAATATTCTTTTCTATGATGCTTGCAGCAGAAACAGCTATGAATATCTAAGCAGGGACAGTAAACAAGTATGAACCAGTCAGCTTGTTACTATTGCATTCAAAAGACTTAAACACATTCAATCACACTTATTACTGTTCCCTCAAAAATCAAGTAAAACTATAGTTTAGAAATAAACATATAAATATTCTGAGTTTTACTGAGATTTTCAGGTAGGCTGACATTGGGTTCTCCATTCTTTCATGACTTAAGAGATGGAATATGGATAAATGTTTATATATATATATACTACAAGCTCAAGCATATTCAGATAGTTCAAAGAATACCTAAAAAATATTTCATATTCCTAGTCATGTCTTAGCAGTTTATTTAAATTTAAAAAAAAACAGCCAATGTAAAAAAAAAATAATAATTAAAAGCATCACTATATTCACTCAAAACATGGTTTGGGCAAGAAAGATGTGCTGTAAGTGAAACACAATGAACTTTGGAGAACTTCAGCTATAAAAGGTCAGGAATGACATGGTGTTCATATTTAATTCTATTTAAGTTATTCAGTAAAGCTTCTTATTATGTAGGGGAAGAACAGTGAAGTTTAAAATTCCGTGATTAACAGAATAATAATTTATTTTAACTGTAGAGAAATATACTGGTGAGCTTTTATCATACATTGATCTCATACATATATAACTAGATAGATATGTTGGGAAAAAGTAATGTAGAATAATATGATTATATTTATCAAAGCTTAACATCACCTTAGCAAAGTCTCCTCAATCTGATTTTTTGGGGGGCTTTGACAGTAATAAACAGAAAGAAAAAGTACTTCATGAGGATACAAATTTTAAGGAACACGCTTCCCAAACTGAAAATTATTAAGTCAAGGAATTCTTATTTTCTCAATATCTCCTACACACAAGGCAGAATATTCTCAAAACCAAGTACCTCAACAAAGATAAATTTGAAAAATGAAGACCTTAATCTTCAAAGTAATGATTTTCCAGTAACAATAACCTAGAAAGAGGTGTAGAGTAAGTAGCAGTCTGGGCCTGTCCTCAGTGGGCAAGTTTTTGTTTTTGTTTTTAATACTAAATCTATTTTCCAAAGTAGTGATAGGAAGTGTGAGGAATAGAGGAATAGGGGAAATAGCCTTAAGATGTGCCAGGGAAGGTTTTGATAAGATGTCAGCAAAAATTTCTTCACTGAGAGGGTTGTTAAGGATTGGAAAAGGCTTCCTAGGGAAGTGGTGGAATCACTATCACTGGAGGTATTTAAAAGATGTGCAGATGTGAAGATGAGGGTTGTGGTTTAGTGGTGAGCTTGTCACTGCTGGGTTAATGGTTGTACTCCGTGATCTTCAAGGCCTTTTTCAACCCAATTGGTTCTATGGTGTTTTATTTTGGTTTTAATCTAATCTAAAATGGATTTAATATCATTTGCAAAACTTAAATGCTCGAAGTCAGAGTGATACAATCTGACAGTGGTGCCCAGTGACACGTGGCAATGTGAACTAACTCCTGTACATCAAATTTTGCTTAAACATAGAAAAACACTTTGCCCACTGTCTTTTATTATAGAACAGTAAATCAGACACAATACAGAGAAAAAACAATATTTAAGGATGACATTTATCCAAAACTACAAACTTTAAGTTAAAGCCACAAATGTTAGACACATTTCTGAAAAGAAACACTCATGCTGTAAGAGTGCCTCATTTTATTTCATTTTGGTTTTACTAAGGTAAGAAATTTCTAAAAGTGCATTTCTTCATTGTTGCTGGGGAGTCAGCACAAGTCTGATGACGTGCCAAGGCCGTAATTTAACATGGACACTTAACTGAAAAGTACATATGTGCTGCCTACTGAACAGTAGCAGTAAACATGGTAGTGGGAAGTTTGAGAAAAAAAACCCAAACCAAACCAAAAAACCCTCAAAGCTAAATTACTGCCAAAATTCCTCCTTCAAAATCAGCTAATAGGCCAAGTGATCCTTCAAAGTGCAGAGGAGTATTGTATGGAGCCAGCATTCATCTAAACTACTTGACCTTTAGAATCTAAATCCAAACAACATGTTTCTCAAACTTTAAGCCAAAAGTCACGTGGAAAGTTTCTATTAATTGCCAAACACATTACCCATTCACATGGTCATAGAACCAATTCCACATAACTAATCTAACAAAAAAATACTGGAATTATGTTTCTGTATCCATAGACACATCATTGGAAAGTTTTTTTCTGAATCTGGCAGACACTGAAAGATAATTTCAAAATTCTACCCCAAGGCCTGGATATTTCAAGACACCAGTGAATCCACGTTCCTTAAGATTCTAGTGAGTGATATTGTAAAGAGTGGATTCGTTCACATCTCATAGGAGCCAAGACTTGGCCAACATTTAAACGATATACAATCCATTCTTGCAAAAATGTCTGCTTCAACCACATTCTACAAAGGAGACATATTTGTTTCTAACGTGATGTATGTACCAAGCACTTTCTCTGAAATGAAGCAAATGTAGTTCAAAGATAGTACTCTAATAAAGATAGGGCAAGAAATCAGATCAAGTAATTACAGAATCAAGGTATCCTGACTGATTTAAAATATTAGATCTTTGCAACATGATGAATTCAAGTGTAATGAATTCTTTTCCCCTTAATTTTCACCAGAAAAACATTGAAATTAATCTTAGAGTTCAAAAGTTATTAAAAGAGATTAACAAACAAGTAGATGGCCACATGCAACCACCGTTGCAACTGTTGCTAAAAATACAGTAGTCTCCACGAAATGCATCTACAGGCAAAAAATAAGTTAAAGCAGAACATGTAAAACTGAAGGCAGCAACAAAAAGAGAAGTATTTAGTTTATTGCATCTTGAATAAAATACACTGACAAATCAATATCTGTATTAAAAGAAAAAAAGAGGATTTTAACCTTGATTGCAAGAATTGCCAAACAAAAAACTGCACTGGCTTTCTTCACAGGTATGTATTTTATTCTTGTGAAAAAGGTGATACAGGCAAAAATTACTCATTTCAGAGAAAGGACAGATCCACTAAAAATGTTTTGTGTCTTCAAGAATTGGTTACAGCCTCTTTCAGGATTTTTCTTTAATGCAAGTGTAAGCAGTCCATTCCATTTCTTGGAAGTGCATAATGAAATCAGAGTATCAACTTCAACTACACAAAACTTCACATTTTTAATTTTAAGAGTTGACAAAGAGATTGTGGAAATGTGACCCAAGAATGTCTGTTTGACATCTGAAGAACATGAATTAATGGCTCAAAGAGATATGAATTGTCCCATTCATGATCTGCTGTCTTGTTGAGGACTGATGTCAATGAGGCATGAAGAAATGGCTACAGGGACTTCCTGCTGCCAGACATGCACACCATGGTAGTGTATAAATTCAGATTTAAGAACTTTCAGTCCTTCTCTTGGCACTAGTCTGTTTGTCTGAATGCTTCTTAAAAAGATGGGTGTTTCTTGAGACACTAAAATTGCCTGGAATATCAATTTATGGACTCATAATTTCACTCAGTACAGTTTACTTTGAGGTGTTTATTTTGTTTTTGTTTGTTTGTTTGTTTGTTTTGGTTTGATTTGTTTTTTGGTTTGTTGTTGTTTATTTTTTTAAATTGTCCCTTCCATCAAGTCCTTGAAAAACTTGAACCCAAATTTTGAAAGGCAAGGGTCCACAATCTAGTACTCATGTTTTCCAATATTAATAATCCAAGACTTAACATATTATCAGCTGGTATTGATACTAAGAACAGAAATAACACCTACATCAACCAGTAAGCCTTTTTAAGATCATTCTGTTTAGAAGGAAATGCATTGGAAGCATGGAATAGAGAATTAGCCACTTTGACGCATTTTTCTCCACTTTCTTAATTTTGCTTTATTTTCTGTTCCTGTACTTTACAAGTAAAGTAATTTAAAAAGTTATAGAGCATAATTTAATGACTACTTGACAATTTCATTCAGAAATATCTTGATATGTAACTATTTGTATAATTATATTTTGTCTTCCATCTAAATCTTTTAAAAATATTACCATATTTCAATGGCACTCAAACCCAGGATTTTTGTTGCATGAATGTTTACCTCTAATTTAATTGTTTATAGTTTAAAATTATGGTGGCATTAAGTCAGAGATGTGTTTTTATTATTCACTGCTGAAAATCCATTAAAACAAATTTTAAAAAATCATAAATTACATGAACAATGCTAAAAGATGCCAGGGGACAGCAAAATATTCAACATTCAATAAAAAAATTTAGAAAAATGTTCCTTCAGCACAGTCTTACTCTCCATAGTCAAAAGCTGAAGAAAGATGACATTGGGTTGAATAAGTGTCTATTCAAAAAAGGGTTAGACATCACCGTTACAAAACTGCAACTGTTGAGGATATCAGAGCTGTTGTGTACAGAATGTATTTGTCTTTATGGCTGTTAATTCAACATCACAGCCCATTGCATATATAACAGACTTTTAGGCACACAACTTCCATAATTCTGAATGCTCCCAATCCACTTTAAGCAGACAGCATATCATGACACAAAGTACATTTCATTTTTAAAAACTTGTCTAGCTGCCTCAGTATATAGATCAACACATTAAAAGGATAGGCATATTGAATTACATTTAAGAAAGGACAATTTATTCATAGAAATAATTCAATTACCTTGCAGGTAGCTACCTTTATTCAGCATAAATCAGGTCATTTATATAAACTGCTAGGCTAAATCTGGAATGGGTTAATTAAGCTATGGAATTTGACATTTTCTTCATATGCCTGAAAAACTGCCATAAACCCATAGAATTATTTAGGATGGAGGTGACTTCTACAGGTTATATTACCCAGCCTCCTGCTTACAACAAGACTTACCTCCAAACTTAGATTAGTTCCTTTGGTCAAATAAGAAAATTTCTCTTTCACATCTTAGTTAATTCAGAATCTTACATTAGAAGCTAAAATGAACAGAAATTAAAATTTAAAAACTTAAAAACTCTCCCTCATATGTCAATCCATTTATGATTCCCTGGAAGTATTTGTTCGTGAGCTAGACTAAGATTGAATTTCATTGTAAATTCATGGCATAAAAAGAAATAACACAGAATAAAATAATTAATTACATTAAAAAGATATCTTTCTGATGTATTTAAATTCTTTAAAAAAGTAAAATAGCTTTTTCTGATGACATCTGGGCTTCTACTTAGAATGAAGCCTTCTCCAACCCTCTATTCAATGCTGAAGAGAACATAACTGTACTACTGTGCCCAATTTTAGGACCCTAGTTCAAAACGAATAGGGGGAATCTGGAAGAGTCCAGCAAATAGCTATGATCAGGTGCCTAGAGGAAATGTCTCATGAACAACCTATGAAGGAAACTGGTTTATTCTGGCAAAGCATTAAGGTAATAACTGTCTAAAACTTATTTAACAGAGTTCAAAAGACATCAGAGCCAAGCATTTCCCGGTACGCATGTCCCTGGACAACGTAACAGTTGTCAAGGCCACAAAATGTGGACCTCATGAAAAAACCCCAAACCTCACTAGAAGAAAAGTATAATATTGGGAAAGGTTGGCCAGAGAAGTTGTGGTGTCACTATCCTCAAAGCCATGATCCCGTGGAATGCTTATGGCAGTGTTATTGTAAAAAAGGGATTAAGAGAGATGACTCCCAAACATGCTTTCAAATCAAGATTTCTGTACTCTTGTGATTCTATGAGAAACACCATAAACATTAGGGGATAGGAAGATAAATAGATTTTCTAGGCAAAGTAAAGAACAGCCACAGATAATCCAGTTGACAATCTCAACAGATGATAGCTCAGAGAAAACCTCTCATGAGAAACAGAAACAATCTGATTTAACAAGCTGATAAAATTGGAATTGTCTCAGACAGAACAGGAAGAATCTGTCACACATGAATACAGAAAAATGCTTATGCTAAGCCACAGCTGTTGTCTACATGCATTTGACACCTGAAGAAAAAAAAGTGTTATTATTTATTGTTGACATTAGTCTTCTTACTCTTCCTGTAGCAGAAAGTTATGTTTGTATATGTAAGTACCATAAGTAGAGACAGTGTTTTTACATGAAAGTTCACCAAAAGGAACCAAGTATGCAATGCTCATCCGTCATCATCATCATCATCATCACCACCATGGCTTGGCTTTGCAAATGAAGATTTGGGAAGGGCACTACTCACGCTTGCTGCAAGCGTGCTGGTGGCTAAAAAGGCCAATGCGGGATAGGTTAAGTCCAGTCGCAGAAAGCACAGCAGAAAGTCTCCTCAGGCGATATTGGTGAGGAACGGTTCTTTCTGCGTTGTCTTTTCTCCTCATGACTGACTCTGCATGAGTTCTCAAAGGAAGCAGCAGTGTCGTGAATGGTGTGTCATCATGAATCCCAATTGGAGGCCAGAGTGGACCATTGATGGCAGTCAATATGGCCAAGGCTGAGGTGTTGTTTCAGGGAGTCCTTGTATCTCCTGTTTGGGGCTGCTCTTGTGGCAGCCAGTGCCGAGTTCACCATAGAGAACAAGCAATGCTAATATCATGTAATTAAAAATACAACTGATCGAAGCCTACATGTCAGAGCACCCTCACTGATTGACTTAAGGCAGCTCAGTCCTACCCAAGAAGAATGAGGAGAATATTTGAAGAATGCTTTTCCTATAATGCTGTTGTGAATAAGACACCATGTCTTCAGCTGATGCAAATAAGTATTTTAACATCAAGGAGAACCCTTCTTGGAAATTACATAATACACATTTAAAATGCAGACAAGAAGATTGGATTTCTAATCAGACTGTTTCCCTATTGTCATAAAACAAAGCAGTTCAAGTTCAGACCGCATGATAAAGCTTTTGATCTTTCAATAAATGTCAAAATTATTTCTTCCACAAAAAGTACTCTATTGCAGCAAAGAAAGGTTTTATTTTACATATGAAGTTTTTCTGTCATATATGCTATTGTTTTCCAAGACCCATGGAATCAGAAAGAAAATACCAGATTTAAGTGTATGATTTGACATGGAATCTTAATGTTGGAAAATACAACATATACTGTTAAGTATCCATAGCTGTATTTCAAAGCCTAAAATTTCAATTATTTGGCAGCTAATTTATAATTCCTTTAATCTCACTAAGAAGGTGGTTATTCCTTATTACTCATGGTCTTCTGGAAAATGAGATTCTAGATATCTAAAAATGATATTCAAGATAACTGTCTGGATTTGGGTATGAACAATGCATGTTTTTTTTTTTTTTTGTTCCAAATCACATTTGCATATTTATTCAGAGATTCAGTAATTTCAAAAGTCAGGGTATAGAGAGGTTTTACAAATCCATTAGATCTACTAGACGATAGACCTTATTTGAGTTTGGGAAGCAATGTAGATGTCTCACAAATCGCTTCATCAATATAACTTTTTTAGCTATTCACGTATTACTACAGCCTTCATAATCAGCAATTAACTGCAATAATACATCAGTTAGGTAAACAGACCAGCTACCTGGGAAACAGACATCATGAGACATAAATGCTATTGGTTTCAACATTTTGCTACTCTTTAACTGAACTTGCAAGAGATATCAATGAAAGCACTCGGCAGAAAGTTTAGTTATTTGCCAATACTAAGCAAAATTTGGCAGACTTCTTCCCTGTATCTTAATCAAGATTTCTACTGGCAATAACCTTTTATCCATGCAGCTATGCTGCTACTAGAACAACTGGGAGTTGCCATAATATCATAAAATCATAGAATGGTTTGTGTTGGAAGGGACCTCGCAGATCATGTAGTTCCAACCCACTCTGCCATGGGTGGGGATACGTTCCACTAGACAGGTTGCTCAGAGCTTTGTCTAACCTGGCCCTGGTATATGTTCCGGAACCATAATCCTGATACTAGTTCGAAGATTAAGTCAGTTCTCCTGGCTTTTGATTTTAAAAGCATCAATTATATTTAATGGGAATACTAACATGAGTTTAGACATTGAATTGAACATAGACAACTGAATATCAAAGAAAAACTATCTACAAGTTTTAAGAAAATGTCTGCCTTGGTCCCACTTGTGAGGATGTTACTTATTAAAATACAAGCATTAAAGTTCCAAATACCTTCCGTCAAAGGATCCAGAAGTTGTGCTAGAAATTACATGGGCATGATAGGCCTTCATGAAGGAGTAGAATGAACACAATTTCAGATTTCCCAACAACTCCATTTGCAGGTCAGTTTTGGTTAAAAACAGCAGCACAATAGAAAACCCTTGGGACTGATCTCCTGTAGCCTGTGCTGTAAGAGTTGCAGAAGTTTTAGTTTGCACTAGCACTTGATTGCTCCTGTGAATTGAAAGGCCTTCAGCGGGTAAGAGTTCCTTAGGTATACTTCAGGAATATAGATTTCAGTTCAGTCTCAGCAGAAAAGAACCCAGTTTGCTTGCTTTGGGATCATTCTGTAACATGAGTCAAAAATGGTAGGTATAAATATCTGGGAGCTTCTCAAGGTCACTGGTGAGCCCTGATAATTCAGTCCTATTGTAGAGGCATGCTGCAATTTAAGCATTAGAATTACACAGGTCTAGAATTAAAAAAAAAAGGAATCTAAAAATTATTTTTCAAAATCTTAAATAGCTTTTGTTTCAAATATCTTTACTGAACAAATTTACTTGAGAAGAGATAAATGTTTGCAAAGTTTTATGAGACTTTTGTGAAAAGGAAACAAAACTTCAAAAATGAAATATTAAAAATAGGCAAAAAGTAGATATTATTACCATCAGGTATTGGAAGCATTTCAGAATATAAAAAAAAAAAACAAACCGCACACACCTGAAAATCTTGTTAATCTACCTGAAAGGAACAACTGCTTATTGAGGAATTATAAAAAACTTAAAATCTTACAGTTTATACAGTTCAAGTATTCCCTTTGACTTGTGGAAAAATGTCAGAACACCCTCATGAGCCCTGTCTGGATTTAAAAAAAAAAAAAATCTCTGACGTAAATATTCTTTCTGTTTCAAAAAATTAAAAGTTCAAGGAAATGCTTATAAATCAGTGGAACTGCCAGAGATCATAAGAAATCAGACTGGCTTTTCAAGCTTTTTCTTTTAACCCTTAAACTCTTTGATCTTTGAATGCTATTGTATGGGTACTAGCAAGTTCCCATCTTTAATTATCTTGATTTAAGAAACTAATTTTCTCTCAAAGGATTGCTTTGAAAAGCTTTCTAATTGAGAACCAACAGGGCTGCAATTAATATGAAATTAGCTAGACAAATTTATATGCAAACAATCTACTGTACCAGACAATCATAAGCTGTAAAAAAATCAATCCTTTCATGACACTAAATACATATTTATTAAGGCTGCTTTTATCTGATTAAATCTTTTATGGGTCAAGTCATATCTACCTTAAAGATTATTAGTACTTTCTGTATGTAAGTACAAGTAAACTCTGAATTTCAGACTGAAACATACAACAGGTCAGGTCAGAAGTCTAACTAAGACAGTATTGCTGCAGTGAAAGAAAGAGAATCCAAGGAATCAGCACAGGTTTACACTGTTAATTTTTTTTTCCACTCCAAGTGCGGACACTTTGGCATCCAAAGGTCTGTATGAAGCGTTACATTTCTTATGCATGCCCTGTAAGGTCACAGAATCATAGAATTGCCTGGGTTGGAAGTGACCTTAAAGATTATCTAGTTTCAAGTTCCCTGCCATGGGCGGGGGCAGCTTCCACAAGAACAGGTTGCTCAGAGCTGCATCCAGCCAGGGGTGGGGCGTAAACAACTTCTCTGGGAAACCTGTGCCAGTGCCTCACCACCCATACAGGGAAGAATCGTTTCCTAATATTTAATCCAAACCTCCCCTCTGTCAGACTGAAGCCATTTCCCCTTGTCCTGTCACTTGTAAATAGAGTCTCTCCATCTTTCCTGTTGACTCCCTTCAGGTACTGGAAGGCCACAATTAGGTCACCCCAAAGCCTTCTCCAGGCTCAACAATCCCAACTCTCTCAGCCTTTCCTCATAGCAGAAGTGCTCCATCCCTCTGATCACCTTGGTGCCTCCTCTGGACTCCCTCCAACAGGTCCATGTCCTTCCTGTGCTGGGACCCCAGAGCTGGAGGCAGCACTGCAGGGGGGCTCTCACCAGAGCAGAGCAGAGGGGCAGAATCCCCTCCCTCCCCTGCTGCCCACACTGCTTTGGATGCAGCTCAGGATACAGTTGCAGCATCTCCAGTGACATCAAAGCCCTTAAGATTTCTGGCTTCCTCAGCAGCTCTTGACAATTAATTGCCTTATTTAATTACACTTGTCCAAAAAAAAGAATGAATTTCTGTTCTTTAGCTGGTGCCAGATTCTTACACTGTGCATTTTTGCCTTCTATCATTCTGAGTTCATAATAATTTCTTGTTCCTTTCCTCCATTGATCTCCTGATTTTATAGAGTTCTACAATCAGTCTTTAACTGTAGCACAATGCTCAGTCAGGTCATTATAATTCATTAGGGCCTCCCAAATGAAATACTATCAGATAGAGTTTCACAAGAAGGTTCAATTGCAATTCCCAGGCACACCTGACAACTACACTTTTAAAGGTGAAATTTCATGACTAACTCCATTTTTTTTTTCTTCCTAATGTCAATTTGGAATATACAAAGAAAAAACAGAATTTGTATTTGCTACTTAAACAAAGAAACACATTTTCTTATATTTAATTACAGAATGAAAGCAATAGTAATTAGGACTATATTTCTATTTTCACTAACAAATCTCCAAACTCAACCTGCAGTGAATAATGCTGTGCTGATCACTGAACAGTTTTGTGTACCCATGTTAACATCACTTCTCACATACTCTGATGTAACATTTTAGAAACACCTAAATCTCCCGCTCTAGGCTTTTTGAATGATGATTCCCAAAGGATAAATCTCTTGTCTTCATACTTCCACTTCCTAATAGTTCTAGTTTCTCAGAATTCTCTCCATGTTACCAGAAACAAAATAATAAATTACAATATTCTAAACAGAAAACCAGCTGGGAAATATGTTATCTAAGAAATATTATTCTTTAAAATGCAAGACATACACTGATTCAATGTTTTTTTCTTGGGTTTTTTTCCGTAAAAGACACGTCTTGTTAAAAAAACAAATAAATAGACCAACAAATCATGTGATGCTGACCACATATACAGAACTTTGATATGTGCATATATAAGGATAACATACTGTGGACTATATATGGTTTTACAATATAAATATCTGTATAGATATATATTTGTTCCAGTGTTGATTTCCAACTGTTTCCTCTACCTGCAGTCACTCATGTAAACATTTCTAAGTACACATGTCAATAGAATTGTCCCTCCTCCTTCCTAAAACAGTCTAGCTGATCTTATTTCAGTAAAAGGAGCAACACAAATCAGAACCACCAATTTCAGTGGTGGTGACAGCTAATGCTGAATTAAATCAATTATGAAACTTCTTTAAGGTTACACATTACAAGTTGCTTTCACAGGAAGAGCAGTTCATGTCTTTGATTCCAGCTTTAATAGAATTTAATCTAATTCATATATTCTTTCACAATCAGTTTCACTTCTTCCTATGATATTCTAGAATAAAGGGTTCTCTGAGAAAAAGTGGGATAAAACAATATATGAGATCTTTTTAGGACTTTCTATACCATCCAAAATTATGGGTGTGTCCTTACTGGAAAAGTAAAGGAACTAAAATATTGGGATTTTGGGAAATCATAAGGCATTAGTTCATTCTTCACAGGAATCCTACAGTAGAGCCTGTTTGTATGTGAATATACAATTACCTCTTCAATAAAACAAACAAACTTAAATAACAAGCAGGAATTAGTACAGATACAGAAAAAAAAGTTTTTATAGACATTGCCTGATAAAAATTGCAGTAATTCATTAAAATAAGTGGTAACACAACTATTCTGAAGACATTTCACAAGCATTCCTTCCATATTTCTTATTTTATGTTCTCACACAAAACCAATCATAGAACCATTTAGTTTGGAAAAAACATTTAAGATCACCAAGTTCACCTGTTAACCCAGCACTGCCAAGTTCACCCCTAAGCCATGTCCCTCAGCATCACATCTGCACAGCTTTTGAGTATTTCTGGTGATGGTGACTCTGTCACTTCCCTGGGCAGCCTGTTCCAGTGCTTCACAACCATTCCAGTAAAGAAATTTTGCATAATATCCAATCTAAACCTCCTCTGGTGCAACTTGAGGCCATTTCCTCTTGTCCTACTGCTTGTTATTTGGAAGAAGGGATCAAAATTCTCCTGGCTGCACACTCCTGTCAGGCCGTTGTAGAGATCAGTATGTCCCACCTGAGACTTCTTTTCTCCAGGCTGAGCTCTCCTCAACTCCCTCAGCTACTCATCAGACTCATGCTCCACACCCTTCCCCAGCTCTGCTGCCCTTCTCTGGACACGCTCCAGTGCCTCAATGTCTTTCTGGTTGTGAGGGGGCCAGAAATGGTCACAGCACTCAACATGTGGCCTCACTAGTGCCGAGTACAGGGGACAATCAGTGCCCTGGTCCTGCTGGCCACACTACTGCTGTGCTGGCCAGGTGCCTTTGGCCTTCTTGGCCATCTGGGCACACACTGAATCATGTTCAAACACTGCTGACCAGCACTTGCAGGTCCTTTCCTGCTGGGCAGCTTTCCAGCCACTCTGCCCCAGCCTGTAGTGCGGCAGGGGGTTGTTGTGACCCAAGTGCAGGACCCAACAAGCATTGAATTCCTCCTGGAAGGACCTTTAGATGCTGGTGAGTTGTCAGACAGCCTGACCTCCCCTTCCTGAGAACTGAACGTGTCAACCTTAGGGTCTAGAAAGTAAACAGTCAAAAAAAAAAGATAAACACCAGGAAAGTTTCTCATATAATAATTTTGAGCACTTGTTTCTATTAGTTAGGACTACCAAGCAATTTAATTCAACAGGACTCATAATAAAGTCTTAAAGTCATTTATATGGTATGCTCCTTTTTGCCCAGAACAAGATTTTGAATGTCGACATTCCAAGAGATTTCAATCTGGATCACTAACTTTTAAAGACAGCATCTCTGCCTCAAAGTTACATGATAATTTGGGTTGGAGTGCTCTCAATATCTCTCCTGAGGATATCTATTTTGAATAAATAGTTAAACATACCGAACAGGAACTGGAACCCAGGTATTCTATCTTTTACATGAGCATCAACATAGAACAGAGCCTTTCTCACCTTCAGGCTGAAATTTGCAAGAGAATTCATGGAAATTATCTCTCTCTAAATGGTTATTTCAGTTAGATATGATATAACATCCCTTTAAAACTTTAGGAAAAATGTACTCTTTTTCACTACAAATATTTTGATTCATGACAGATAGAAAATACAACAAAAGGTTTTTGCAAAAATCTGCATTGATATCAGTTGGTCCTAGCACACTTTTTATATAACTCTTGAGAAGAAAATACTAGTGAGGCAGGAAGTTTGGTACAGAAAATAATTATTTCTTCATAAAATAAAAATAGCATATGATTTTGTAAGGGTTCAACCTTTCCATTCTACATCAAATTGAACATATTTCTTTCACTGATATAATTAATATTTTTATTTACTTGTTTTACGGACCTTTATTTAATGGTGTCAGTGGCCAGACACTTTATTGCCTTCTGATTAATCTTCAGAACTATGCCATGTATTTTTTGTACAACAGCTCTTTTTGAGCATGCCCTTCTGACAAGAGGGGAACAGACCACCATTGCCTGCTCCTAGCAAAATCAGTGCAACCAGCTCGGATCTAGGGGCTATATGACCCAGCAAAGTTTCCCAAAAATACAGCAAAGTTAGAGATGTGCTTTGACACAGAACAAAACACTAGGGATATTTGCAGACAAAATGCAACTTAATTGCTCATTTTCAGGTAAACTCTGTCAATCACCTTAGATAATAAAATAGGCAAAGAATTATAAAAACCTAGTTTGAATTTTGTGAAGTATTTGGATAATCACCCAAAACACAACCTGCAGAACACAGTTATCCACTATCTACATTACCTACCCATGGCGTAGTGGAGAGCACTCCAGTCTCCGACTTCCAAGGTTGCGAGTTCGAGTCTCAGTACGGGTGGCCCCGGCAGTTAAATGCCTCCCTGCCATCCGATCCAGTCAGATCTCGGATGCTCAGCAGGGTCAGCCCTGGTTAGTACCAGCTGCTGTAGATAGTCCTAAGGAGACTTCACTGTCACTGTCCAAGCTTGCTCGGCCATGGCACACGAACCTTAGGACTTAAATGGTGGGGCCAGCTCTGCGCACGCTGTGCCTCACCTAAAAAATCCACTGCGCAGGCTCGGAGGGCACACGTGGGGTGAGCCCTTCCCATATCTTTGTTCGCGAAGATTGGGCATTATTATTACGTTACCGTAGTGCACTAGAAACACTGTGAGTGTTATTCACCTAGCCAAATTCAAATTATTTATTTTTGACAGTAACCCAAACAACATATAGTCAGGAGAGGAAATAAACACTTTTAGAGACAACTCGTTGTATCCTAAAATAGATATCTAAAATAATCTTTTGATTCACATCCCCCAAGTCCCCTTTCTGTTTATTTTTTTAATTAGTTGCAAAACAAACCTAACACAAATAGGATAACACCTTCCAAGAACCAATATATAATGAGACTTGCTATATATTTATGATGTCTATCTTGATAAATATTTAAAGTATATATTTTACTCAATATATATTTCTGAGATGAATGTTTTGAATTTATGGAAGTACTGAACGTCCAACATTTGGGAACGAGACCGTTTCTGTATATTTGATGAAACATGTAAAATTCTTTGCTTGTATTAGAAAATGAAGTTCCATTCATGACTAAATATATTAGGAATGAAAAAAAAAGTTACATCCACACATGTATCATTCACGTTCACCTGACTTTCACTGTTTAATATCTCACATAATAAAATATTAAAACTATATATTGCCTGTCTAGATTCCTCATCATGTGATTAAAACAGGTGTCTTTACTAAGTATTACTTTGGCCTAATCTCTTTAGCTTTTTTCACATAAGTAGAGACCAGCAATATTTGGTGTATTTTCGCTATATACTGTCATATTTTTATATATAACTCAGTACTGAGTTTCTCACATCTCCTCTGCCATATGGTTTCCAGAAAACCATATCAAGTCCAGCATCTTAAGCAAAAAAGGCCAATCCTTGGAATATTAAAAAACTCCCATTCAGACAACTCTAAGGAAAAATATAGATTCTTGTTATATATAAAGCTAGAAACACAGTTCTTTTCTAGTGTGATACATGAAAATTAAAACTTGAGTTATCATAACATAAAAATGTTTTCTTCATTATAAAGAAAATTTCAATAGATTTTAAGCATACTTTATTTTTATGAATATTTATGTAGCACACTGAACTAACAGATTAAGGGATGATCTCTAGTTTTACTTGGCTAACCGATTCCATTTTGATGAACCATGACATTTTCTTTCCAGATCATTGCCTGAGGAAATACAGGACAGCTAAATGACTGTTTCTTTCCACAATTTAGATACATTGTGTAGTAATTGCTGACACTAATTAATCAAGTACTTGTCCATATCTATATTAATATATACTTTAAAACAATATTTTCTGCGAATAATGTGATTAATGGCAATGGCTGTTAATGGAGACTGAAATTTCATCTCCACTGCTGACATAACAGGAAACCATATCAAAGAAGTAACAATGTTAGAAAAAAAGAGTTTCAGAAATGGCTTTTTCTTGGTTGTAGATCTTAAAACACAAGTTATTTTAATTAAGAAACTACAAAAGACAGGATCACTGATGTTTCTGTGTCAAATACATCAATGGGCTTACACGTGAAACTGCTCCTGAAAAAAATTAAACTTATTAATTATTAAACTTTTTTTAAACTTAAAAAATTAACTTAAAAGGTAGAGATAAGTTTTCCTTGCCTAGATCTGGAGCTCAGAAGACACAGTTACTATTTTAACACCCTAAATAGAAGCTGCTCCTCCTGAGAGATTGGCTACCAACCCTCACAAGGAGTTCAAGTTCTGTACCAACAAGTCAGTATTAAAATGGCTTGTACATGTCTTAATGCACATCGAGTGTTGCTCTTGTGAGTAGGAAATGTCTCTTCCACAGTCTCCCCTGCCCTACAGATGTCATTCAACTGGCAAAGTCACTTCAGTATATCAAATCAACTTGAAGAATAGAGTCCACACAAAGAGCCCCATGAAAAACTAAATATTAATTGTTACGGGATATTAATACAACTGATTTTAATCCATTAATTATTCAATTATAAATCCACCTTGAAACTATTTATTTGTATTAATGTTAATGAAAACAAAACCCTATAAAGGTAAGAGTTTAGTTGGAGGTATCACATGAGGTAAAGATGTGATCTTTGGTATTAAACAAACAAGTCATACTGTCCAGATTATAATAGTAAAATATAGCAAACAGCCTAATTTTATACAAAAAATAGTTCAATAAAATTACTGTTATTTCATATTTAATCTTCTGGGGAAAAAAAAGAAACTGCAATAAAATCAAACACCTAGTTTTCTGATTTCACAAAGTATCACCACTTGAAGTAATGGGGCCAGTTCTGCGTGCGCTGAGCCTCACCTAAAAAATCCACTGCGCAGGCTCAAACGACACACGTGTGTTGGTAGAGCCCTTCCCAAATCTTCATTCACGAAGTTTGGCCATACCACTTGAACTAATGGCAGGCGAAGTTCTGTAGTCTTGCCTTAGTCACATGGTAAGCATCAACTAGTAGAACTAAAAAGAAGGACTAAGCAGCAATATTATCTTAGCTGTGAATCCCCAGAGCAAAACAGGTATTTTTTGAACAACCCTGGCAATTTGCATAAGAGTGCTGGGACTGAATTGAAAATTTTCAATCTTACTTTCATTATATATTTAGCACATGAAAAGAGAAGAACCTTATTTTCTTGATAAACTACGTTATTGGAGAAAATACAACATGTATAACTACTTCAATGATTGTGACATTTTACTAGAGCACCAGTACTTTACAAAAAAATAGCATAAGCCAGAATACTCACTCCATTAAGCCAATTTGTTTTTTCTTTACAACATAAATCAAGATATTTAATCTGTTTTATGTCGACTGAATAAGGTTTGGAGACTGGAGGTCCAAAGAACTGAAACTGTTAATGCTGTTTAGATTTGTAAGCCAGCACTAGATTTAGAAAATGAAAAAGCCTAATCAGACTCTGAAAACTGATTATCATTTTAGACTTCCATAGCAGTATATGCAATGCAATCTGCTGTACTTTTTTCCCATCAAAAATAAGAAAAAAACCAGAGAACTATTATACTAAGTAAGTCCAATGTACCAATTATTGCATAAAAACACTGCATAGCAGACAATTTCAAATCAGAAGATAAACTTCTGTATCTGGAAATCTCAAATGTTGCCAAGGGAGGCTCAAGATAGCCTTTCTAGTGCCTATTTTTACAGAAATGCTAAATAAGAAATGCACAAAGTTCTTGACAGAAAGATTCGTATGAAACACCACATGATTTCTCATTTATAAGTTGGAGGCTTTCTGTCCCTCTTTCCTTAAAACTGGCAACCCCTTATATTTTGATTTCCAAGTGATAACTTCAGTGACATAATAGAAACTCTCTTGTATTTCTGGTTCTTCATTACCTCCAAGTAAATCAAAATTAGACACACAAAAAACTGAAGGAGAAATGGTCAGAAGGCTTATTCTGGGTCTTCCCTTGCCAAAGGATGTAAGGAGACTAAATGAGCTCCAGAGGTCACCTCCAACCCCAACAATTTGGTGATTCTGAGAGAGATGATAAAAAGTTACTCTGCTATTGGGTTACCTCATTTATTAATCTAATGAGATATCAAGTTTACATGTGCATTCAGTGTGAATCACTGAGCACCAGAGTTGTTCTACCATTTAACTACTTTGTATGGTCAGTTCATGAAAATAGCCAGACAACTAAAAATCCCCTCTGACCCTCTCATCAGTAGAATTCCAGGGGCGGATGGTTTTTGGGAAGGCTTTGAGACAGATGGAGTGCAAAATGAAAAAGATTGCATATGCAATCATTGCACAACTGAGAGAATTCAAGTTGAGGGCAGAAAAGCACCTCTGTAGCATTCCACAGATAGATCAAATATACATTTACACTGAAGGTGCATCTCTTAATCTTTCATCAAACTAAAAAACATGAAAAGAGAAAGTATGTATTTCCAGGTTGGGGGGCGGTCCCGTGGTGTAGTGGAGAGCACTCCAGCCTCCGAATCCGAAGGTCGCGAGTTTGAGTCTCAGTGTACGGACCGTCCCCGGCAGTTCAATGCCTCCCTGCCCATCTGACCCCGTCAGAACTCAGATGCAAAGCAGAGTCAACCCCGGGTTAGTACCGGGTGCTGTAGATAGTCCTAAGGACTTCTCACTGTCACTGTCCAAGCTTGCTCAGCTGTGGCAAATGAACCTTAGAACTTAAACGGTGGGGCCAGTTCTCTGCACACGCTGTGCCTCACCTAAAAAAATCCACTGCACAGGCTTGAAGGGCACACCCACGTGGGGAGAGCCCTTCCCAAATCTTCGTTCGCGAAGATTGGCCATTATTATTATATTTCCAGGTTTGAGTTGATTGAGGACAACAAGGGATTCAATAAATTGCTCATAAAACGCCTTCACAGGTGTCACATGCATTCCTCAGTGGGACCTCTCATCTAGTCTGAACTCTAGAGAAGTGCCCTCACTGCCACTATAAACTTTGACATCTCACAAGCATTATCCAATTAGTCTCAGCACAGAGATTACAATAGCTTTTTAGCCTTCAACTAACAGCCTTGGAAGTATTTTTCAACATTTCAAGAAGGCATAGGAGCAAAAAAAAAAAAAAAAAGGAACTCAAAAAGCAACACCCTAAATGACACTGAGTGAAAGAAGGTATAAATTTTGTATGCATCAAGTCTACAAAAAGGAGACAGATAAATTAATTTCCTGGCTCAGCTAGAATTGTCAAACCACCTTAGGAGAGGTGTAAATAGTTTCTACAGGGTGCTTTGTCCAGAAGGAACATTGTATGTAGGGAAATAATCAAAGTTTGACTCTTTTTCAACTTTCTCATAGAAGCAGCTGCCATCAAAAAGAGCATTTTCACTGACTCATGTAATCACAACTAGACTATAATGATAAGTAAACCAGTAGTGATCAAATTACCAGAGACATCAGGTTTGGATTCTGTCTTCCACAGGATTATAGCTCCTTCACTGGTAGAAGCACTGTGACTGACACTTCAAGAAAGACACTGTTTTGTTAAAAAATATAGAAATCCCACCAGGGTCAATGATGGCTCTTTAACGAAAGCAAAATGTAAATTAAACTTGTTTTTCTCCACAAAATGAACTAGAAAGGTAAAAAAAATGTCTCTCATGTCTACTATGACAAGAGAAAATTCCACAACTTCTATTTCAATATAATCTTTATTCAGAACCTGACTCACGGGGAGAATATAAAGTAATTAAAGCAAAGTAGCACACAGGTCATGGGGAAGAGCACAGAGGAAACTCAGGTCAGAAATATATCTCAGAAAATCTTTTCTTGGTGTCAGTGGAAGAGGACAGATGGAGGAAGGCAGCTCATCAAACTTCATGTGCTCCCATGATATGGTTGGATTTTAGAGACATCTATTTTTTCCTTACTGGTCTCCTGCTGTTTTGATATGGGTGCCTGTATTATTTCAAACCTCTCACAGTGTTTGTTATCATAAAAAATTGAAGGAAAGGTACAGAAACCTGTCTCAGAGCTGAACTCCCTGGGCAAGGAGATATAAATGAGTTAATCCCTTCAGCTTCAAAAATCCACTTTCAGAAAACTGGCTGCTAATAACTTTGAAGAGTTAATTTATTTTAAAAACAGGTCCCACATTAAAAATAAGAGAAATAATTATTTTCTCTCACAAAAATAGTTCAGAAAAACTGAACTGATGACAGATACATAACTTTAATATGCTTAGGTTCCAAATGTGAGGGACAAGGAACAAAAACAAACACATTCTTCAACTGGTAAGAGGTATGTATATGCACAGTATATGGCTTTATTTATTTCTTTAAAAATCTAAATTTCTGAAGTATGTATAAATCCATGTTCATAAGTATACAGACTTATACTTCTGAAGACAGGCAAAAAATGGAATATTGTACAAGCTGACAAATGTTTTAGTGCCTGGTTTTAATGAGCTGTTCTCTAAAAGAAGATTGGTTTGTGCACAGGAGAGAGAAAGAAACCGTGCTACCAGAAGGTTGAGATTTGCTGATATTACATTGTGTTACCTTGGGAATGACCACACTAAAATCTTCACTGACCTTTCTGAGGAAGCATGGATGCTTATAGAAAACCAAGGTGAATCCGATGATTATTGTCTGTACTGCCCCCATTTCTTTCCAACTGACTCTCTAATTGCTACTGCACTTTGCAGTGTAAACACAAAAACGCTAAAGGGACTCTTCCTATATGACATTGATTCAACTTTGGAAGCAGAACTGAAGTCCTAATAGGCTTGAAATCCTAGCCTGTGCTGTGCAATACCTGCTTCAATCACAAAAAGGCAAGACTCCAGGAGATTTAGTAAAAGAAAGGGTAGTATAACAAACAGATTAGCCACACCTGTGCATATTTTGGGTTATCTTCAGCAGCGTACAGTCTTAGGCGACATTTACTTACAAATCTGAAAGCGCAAATAAACAACTCTGAAACACAGAAAATCTAAATGCTAAAGATGAGCAAACACATTAAACAAGTTAATCTTTCCAATTTCATATTACTGCTGCTCAATGCAACACCGTTTATAGTTTTTATAGATTTAATTTAGATCATATTCTTGAATCCATGATGAAAACAAAATGAAAAATATTAGATTTTGCTTGTTAATTAAATATTTTTAATTTCATTTCCTACAGTAGAATGAAAACATGCTTATATTAAGCAACAATAAATGTTAAAATGATTGATGGATGTCCCTATAAACTGTGTCTATAGAAGATAAAATTATATTGAGGAATACATCTCAGGATTGTTTATTGAGTTCCTCTGATTTAACAGGCAACATATATCAACTGCTTTTCAATATGTTCACTATATGCAAGCAGCTCTTAAATTTACTACACTTTGAGTTAGTGAATTAACTGTATCTCCCTACAGAAATGAGACAAGGGCTGCTTCTGGAATTTATTCAGCTTGCTTTTTTTTTCTTTTTTCTTTTCTCTTAAATGAAGATCAATAAACAGAATCTATATTATTAACAATGATTCATTTGCCAGATCACTGCAAAACACATCCCATTAATCCTACTTTGTCCTTAATATCTCAGTAAAACAGCAGTATTAAAACCACTCCAATTCTGCAGACACAAAATTCTGCAAATAATTTCCAAAAATAATCATTACATGAAATAATCCCCTAATTAAAAATATATAGGAATCTTTAAAATTATCATTGATTAAGTCCCTCAAGACTACTGTGAACTAGTCACTATCCTTGCTTTAATATTACATTGTGCTTCAGATAAAAAGAAATAAATGTGAAGATAACAATTTCTAATATTTGACAGCATTCTCTCTTGATTAGAAAAGTGAGACATGGGAGAAAGAAAATGATAAATTATCATCAGTCATTTGATTTAGCCATCAAATTTCTGTATGGGTATGTGTGAAGTGCTGTATTCTGTTTCCTTTCTGAACTTCCTTCCTTCTACTCAGGCCTAATCTCGAATAGATTTTCCTTACACCCATTTATTCCTCTCATTTATTCTCCTCATGCCAGCATACACTTCTTCCTCTCCTCCTGAACTATGTTTAGCTTGCTGTTCAGCTGGATCTGTAAACCCTTTTCAGCAAAGCTGCTTCCCTAAAAACAACTCTCCAGTCTACGTCATTGAAGGTGGTTTGTTCATTGTCCATATGGAATTTACAAGGCTGTTTTTGGCTCACTCTTCCAGCCTGTTCAGGCTTCTCTGAAGGAAAATCTTGCCCTCCAGCTGCACCACCAAACTGGAGGTGAGCTGCCTCTTCCTCCAAGTCACTGACACAGATGTGAAATAAGATAGGCCAGAACTCAAAGGAATTCTATTTGGAAATAAGTCTTCAGGTAGAATCCAAATCATTAACTACTTCCTTTTGAACTCTATGACCCTATCAGTTTTATATCCATCTAACTGAATAAACTCAACCAGAAATAACATCCCAACCTGAATATAAGGATTCTATGGAAGACCAGGCAGTTAAAAGCCACCCTGACACCCAAACACATCAGATCTCTGAAGGTAAGCAGGATCAGACCCAGTTAGTACTTGGATGGGAGACCTCCTGGGAATATCAGGTGCTGTAGGTTCTAGGCCTGAGGACTTAGCTGTCACCATCCAAGCTCGCTTGGCTGTGGCAGATGAATCTTAGGAGTTAAAGGGTGGGGCCAGCTCTATGCACGCAATGCCTCACTTAAAAAATCCACTGTGCAGGCTCGAAGGACACACCCATGTGGGGAGAGCCCTTCCCAAATCCTTGTTCGTGAAGCCTAGCCATGATGATGATGATGTTGATGATGATGATCATGATGATGATGGTGATGATGGAAGATAATGTTAAAAACCTTACTAATTTCAAAGTGAACATTCACTGGTATCCCCACATCCATGGGTCTCATCATTTTATTACAGAGTATAACTGGAATGGTCAAGTGAAATGCATTCTTGTTGAATATCTGCTGGGTATTCTCAATTATCTTATTCTCCTTAATGTACTTGGAAACGGCTTCTGAAAGAACTCACTCCAAGATTTTTCCTGTGATGAAAGCGAGGCTGAATGCCCTGTAATTCCTAAGATCATTCTTCTTGCCCTTTTTTATAGATGAATGAAGCATTTGCCATTCTACAGTCACTAGAATTCTTCTCCAGTGTACATGACTTTTCAAATTTGATGAAGAGTAGTCCTTCAATGATAACAGAGCTCTCTCATCACCCCTGAAAGCAAACTGCATTGGTTAAGATTTCCCCAGGTTCCTTATTTGATCATCCTCTGTTTCTTGTAGACTCTTCCTTAAACTCTGTGATTAGGTACAGGCTAGCAGACCTCATTAATGAAAATCAAGGCAAAAAAAGGCATTGATTACTCCATGTTGGCTGTACCTACTTGTTCTTAAATGGCTCATTGATCAGCAGACCTGAATGTTCTTCCTCATCTTTCTACTGTTAATGTAACAGCAGAAGTTCTTGCTGCCATTGATGTTACTTTTAGCTCTTAACCCAAGTAAAACTTTGGCTTTCCCATCATCACTGAAAATTCAGATCATGGTTTAACATTCCTCCTTTGTAGCCTGTTCATTATGCCTTCTTTTTTGTGATGACCACTGCTGGAACAATACAAATAAATTTCTACAACAGCAGCTTATCCTGTAAATCTCTCAGTTTTTTCCTTATATATCTGAATTTCAACAGCTCACAAAATACACGGACAGGGCATTTTTTTTTTCTACAAAAGATATCCACATCAAGAACTCCTCTAGAAGCATGTATTCTAGGGGAATGTATTCCAGAATTCAGGGGCAATCTTGAAAGTCACCTAAAATAATTCTCCATATTATTTTTCCTCTGAATACTGTCTAGTGGTATTCTAAATTTCTAAGAAATGAAGACTCAATTAAAACATATACATACACAGATAATTATGTAAACCCTGTATGTTATATGTTTTCAAAGGAAGTCTATCCCAAAATGCTTTTGGCACATTAACAAATCATAAAGCAAAATATTTCTGTTCCCACAGACATTTACTATATGCCTAGGACATGGTGAAAAATTTTCCTCTATATTATGTTATTTGATGCTATTAAATAAAGGGAAATTCATAACATCTTTCAAATTTCTCAGGCACTGCATAAAAAGCAATTTGTTTGTGCTTAGGGGTTTACCACCCTTGGGAATAGCTCAGACTTGCATCCAGAGACTTTCTGTTAGACTAGCTTGACCACTAAGCTTTTTTTCCAATTCTGTATGTTATTAATTTAACATTAATATATGGAACCATGGAATTTACCTTCTAGGCGTGCCACCCCAATACAACATTCATTTCTATTTGCCTAGAAAAATTGTACTAACACTTTGCTCTGCAGCATATTTTGCTATTTCATAAGCCCTGATCCTCAACTCAACAGTTCAAAGATTTGTTTTTCTACTCATATACAATCATAGGATCATACAGGTTAGAAAATACCTATATAGTCCAAACACAAACACTGTCAAATTCACCACTAAACCATCTACCCAAGTATCACATCTACAAATCTCCAGTGATGGAGATGTTTATCTCCACTTCCCTGTGCAGTCTGTTCCAGTGCTTCACAGCTCCTTCCATGAAGGATTTTCCCCTAATACCTAATGTAAACCTTCCTTGTGCAAGTTGTAATTCCCTCTATTCCTGTTGCCTGTTACCTGAGAGGAGAAACCACCCCCCATCTGGTTAGAATATCCTGTCAGGCAGTTGTAGAGGAAAGAGGTCTCCCCTGAGCCTCCTTTTCTCCCGGCTAAACATCCCCAGCTCTCTCAGCTGCTCCTCATCAGACTTGTGATCCAGATCTTTCCCCAGCTCTGTTGCCCTTCTCTGGGCACACTCCAGCACCTCAATGTTTTTCTTGCAGTGAGGATCCCAAAACTGAACCCAGGATTTGAGGTGTAGCCTCACCAGTGCCAGGTACAGGCGGACAATCACTGCCCTTTTTCTGCTGGAAACATTATTGCTGATATAAAATACAGTAGTTTGTATATTATGTATTTAGTAGTTTTTATATGATGTATACTAGTATTTTGTATATGTATATGCAAATGTAGCACTCCTGAATATTAGGAAGGACTCTTTTAGTAGTCTTTCCACAGTCTTTTAACTTGTCTTAGTGAATTCAGTAACACATAGACCTGTGAAGTGGTGTAGTTGATAGCAAAGAACAGTAAAATAATTCAGTATTTATGTTTCACTGACAATAAACTCAAACCACTAAAACAGGTTCGAGATCTGTTTCTATGACAACTGACTGAATCAGCAAGTGACTCTTGGCATAATGTTCACTGTTTGTCATTGTGACCCTCTTCCCACATGTTTTATGTGATTTGAAGTTCTATGTTGTAAATAATTCATTTAGGTGTAATAAGGAGACTTGCACAATCACTTTCCTCTTTTTATGTTTAGGAATCCTTTTTATCAATGTCTGTATCACACATACAGAACTGCAGCCTATTTTCCCCTTCCTAAATAAAAATATTGTATATTTTCATCATTTCATGCTTTAAAAGCTGATACTGTAACTAGAATTTGTTAGGAACAAGTGTCTTTCTGACAGACTGTAAATGTCTAAAGGAGCATTCAGGATTTTGGAATAATTACGTAGGGAAGATTATTTCATCAGCTTGATGCTGTGTGCATTATTCCCACATTACCCACTGAGAAACAAATTAACTTCATGGACAAGTACCTCTCTACTTTTTTTCTGCAGTACTTCAAGATATTTGAGTGTATTGCAAACTCCCAAGAGATACGACTGGGCAACAGAAACGGAGAAATTGGAAAATATTGTTTGTTGCTTGCTCGTGAACTTATCAATATTTACTTTTCAGGACTACCACTGTACTACCAGTTTTACCAGGGTTTTCAGGACAGCAGTATCAGGCTTTTGATATGTGAAGAACTTAAGAAGCAACAACTCCAAGAGTAAAAATTGACTCCTACAATGCCACTCTAATTTTTCTTCATAATATGCTAAGAAAGCCGCCTCCTCCATCTTCTCTTGTTACAACAAAACTCAGCATCACTATACAGAAATAAATTCATTGTAAATAGACAAAAGCTAAATTAAAATTTAGAAAACAAAATAAAACCTAAGACTTGCACATTATCACTTCTCTCAATGTAGTTTTCCTCATGAAATCAAATACTTTGTGTGCTAATACATAATAGTTCAGCATTACAGGGGCTCCAGACCTATAAACTTTTCAAGCAGCAGATGCAATATATACCAGGATAAGAGCAAGTTCCAATTCCAAAGCCAGATTTGGAAAAAACTCAGTCTCACTAATATATTACAGCACTGGATCTGTGCAGAGCCCCCACTAAATCTGGCCTAAATGAAACGAAGTTTTATAACCTGATATCCCTTATTGACAGCAGGAGCTCAATAAGTTATTTCATTTCACTGGTTAAACTCTACAGAGAATTTGAGTGTGTCCATAGCATTTTATATGTGGGTATGCATGCCTCTTAATATGTGCAAATATGTATAAATATTTAGAGTATTCTCCTTCTACTTGAAAACTTCATTAATTCCCCCAGAATTCAACAACACCCACAACTGTTTCCTATGTTAGTAAAAACATTTTACTTTGTGAAAAGAAAAAAAAAATAAATCTTACATTCAGAATAATGTCTTCTAGTACCTTTAGGAAATTCCCCTTCCCCTCACCAAACCAATAGTAAAGAACAAAAGTTAGACACTTCATTCATNTATGAACAGCCTCACAGGAATGATCATGCTGACAAACAGAAGTTGATATCACAGGAATGAGTTATATTATTTAACTTCAGATTTTGTTCCTCGTTCCTCAATAACGAATCGTTATTGAGTATCCTAGCTTCACGTGAAGAAAATATGTTACTGTATTGGAAAAACAAAAAAATAAAACTGCTAATTAAACTAAAAAGCCTTTACAGTTCCTTTAACAGCTTAATTAGTGAAGTCATGGACTTAGTTTCTGAATGTCTATGCTCTTGCTGAAGTAAATATTTGTTCTGTCTGCTCGACAATTGTTTTTCTTCTTCACTCCTGTGAATGAGAGAACATATAGGGAACAGAGACAGAGTAATAAAACCCAAAATTACACAGCTATTTCTCCTAGAGGATTTTGTACAAACAGTACATAATGAGAATTTTTTCACATATAATTAAAAGATAAATATTCTTTGGGAAATATAGACACAACTGAAAAGCATTCCTGTGAAGGGAAGATGTGCCTCTTACAGTGAAGAAGCTACTCTTGAGCAGAAGTCAGAACTACACAATGCAGGGCTTCAGAGCCCTGGTAAAACAGCAATATTTTCTAAAGTTACGTCCATTGATGAATGTCAGCCTGAAGACAGCATGTGTAAGTTGATTTGAAAACATTCCAGTAAGATCTAAAGAACATTTAATTGAACAAATCATCACTATTCTTCAGCACTTAAACTTCCTCATCTCAATTGTTCTGGAATGATTGCTCTTTAAAATTTTGTTTTATTTTCTTAATTATATCTGAATATAATTCTGAGCATTATTCCAAGTGTTCTGGCTGTCTCTCCTGCCTGGCTTTTTTCAAATGCATTTCCTTCCAACAGCTATTTTGTTTACCATTAATTCACTGCCACTTCCCTGTTTTGAACACTGCATTATAATGTTTCACTGATCACATTTTCACTTTGAAGCAACTTTTCTCCATCACCTTCATGCCTTTAACACACAAAACTGAAAGAAAGAGGTTCAGAATAAAAGGTCATTGCTACTACTGTAGTCCAAATTGTAGGGTCCACTGTACTGATGCAGCTCCTGCAACTACTATGGCTTCTTTCAGGGCTGTTTCAGAAATGTCTTCACAACATATATAACTATGATTCACAGAAACTTATAAATGCATTTTCATACACATAGGACATGAGCAATGCTCCCTCAGAAAATGAAGATGTACCACTGTGCACCCAATACCACTGACCTACTTCTAACAGTTATTACAGCTAACCTAATTTTTCCCCTGAAACAAGCATTATGCCTGTCAAACAGGCAGGGAATCTTATCCTTGATGATCACCAGAAACATGAGCTGTCTCAGCCTGAGTTTCCTCTAAGTTCTGGCTCTCTGATCCCTGCTTCACAGATTCCCCAGGAAGGTCAAGAGCTCCAGCGCTACCCAAAAGAATGTCCTCATCTAATTTTTCATAAAGAAAACAAGCAATTTATAAAGGAAACTCACTCAGGAGGGCTGGACTAAGAAAAAAAAACCCAATAACTGGACTGCAAGGGAGGCACAGATATCTGATGATGTTTAAGGATTCAAAGTAGTGTTTCAGGTTTTCAAATCAAATGTTCTAGTAATTTCCTCTAAAGAAAGGATATGTATATACAGAAGAGACAGTGTCTACCATTCTCTGCCCCAATGGGAAAGCTAATTGGAAGAAGAGGATAGGGACCAATGACATCAGTTTCATATATATATATATATATACACACACACACACACACACACACACACACACACACACACATACACACACACACATATATATAAAAGACTTTCCTCAACATGTAACAGATTTAATATTTCTCTAATATGGACATGGCATATTCAGTTCATTACATTATTTATTCCTTGCTATATAGTTGGTGTATTTAATTCCCCTGTCCATTTTTTAAACCTTGCATACAGATTCAGTATTTGCTAGTTACAGAAGCACTTCTTTGATGAAGTATAAATTAAAGTAGATTAAGCATAAGATGGATAATTTCAAAACACAGTCTTTACTATACTCTGAGTAAAGATCAATGGTTTCACTCATTTTTATTAGCTTTCAGACCACAGAATATATCTATGTTCACAAGTAAATTTTCAGAAATGCAATAGATTCAATAGAATATGTCCTGCTTATAAATGCTTTATGAAACAAACAGATCTTCGCATCTGTGACCGACAGCTAATTCTACTTATTAAATTACTTTTCCAATTATTTTTGCCATTTTTAAACCGAAATTGTGATGGATTATAATAGCTAAATAACAAGATTAATTACATCTTTTAAGGCCTCTGTTTAAATGGAAGTTCTGTGAACAAAACTGGCTACAAACCACAGAAAATGAACTACCAAACCAGCCTTATTACCAGATGTAGCAGTAATCCTTTGGTTTTCTGGCAGCCCTGCTCATTATTTAATCTGTAAACTCACTTCTTGTATATGGAGAAGAGAAAAATTGAGAAGCTTAATCCAGTAGTGCTCAATTAGCTTACAGATTAACCACATGAAAGACTAAATTGGAGGCAGAAAAATCACATTGCTGTGCTTTATTGTTCTTTGTCTGCCACAGTTCAAAGAGAACTAGCTCTACATATCCATCCAGTTTTATCTCCTATGTGTTCACAGCAAACAAAGACAGTAAATTGTGTCATGCATCAACCAATATTAAAAGAGAAAAAAGGACAGCAAGTGTCTTACATAACTCTGAACAAAGCATTCCAGAATGCTGTTAAGCTTAACAGCTTCTCAGGATCAGATTGTCAGTGTGAGGGCAAGACAAACTTTCTTTCAGCACAAAACCAGGATTATTTATGCCATACTATCTTTTTAGTACATTTCTATGCATGTCAAGAAGCTGTGCTGTTTTATAACTGTTCTGGGAATGATTCATCATTAAGTAATGTACACACAAAAAACAATTTTTCTATTTTGTTGTGTATACAATAAACACATATTATTAAATACCACAGGGTATATTTATACATGTGTTCTTGTAATCAAAATAGTAAAATTAATGAGATGTGTCATTATCTATACAATATTGGAACCTATTGTAAATAAAGGGATGATGCCTCATTCAATTGCTATAAAAATGAAATCGAGTGATAATACATGATGATGACACAACTTAGCATGAGACCACTGTCTAATTTTCATCATCTCACTCCAAAGACATCTTCAATAGAAGTTTAAGAATTGTATTATTATTACAGAAATGTTTTTAAACCCCAGAGGTGAGATATTTTAAGAAATACTCTACAACTGAAAATTAAGAAAATGGCATTTAGCTTGGTGATTTACTATGAAAACTATAGTGAGTCAAACATTACATTTCTGTATTTAACTAGTACATCACATTTATTCAAATCTTACCTCTCATCATTAAAAGTCAGGTTTTTTTCACAATACAGTATTAATAAAGCATCACTAGAAAATAAAATTTCTCCATTAAAAATATATAGTACTCCCTAGTGTTTTTCTTTTCAGGAGAAACACATTAAAATCATAGTCAGTGTTTGAGCAGTCAGAATTGACTATTTTTCATTTTTGCTTCTTTTCATCTGAAGGTTGTCTTGCTCTCTAGATCCTATGCTGAAACAGCTCAGGAAATGAAACATGGCCATCAACAAGAATTTTGATCAAGGAAGGACATTAGGTCTTCACCAAAAGTTCTAACACACCAACTTCCTACAGCCGCAGGTGCTCGAACCACAGCTAAAATCTATATCATTTAGTCATCGCGATAGGAAAAGCTTTTCTCCTAGACAAGTTAAAAAAAAAAATCTAATCCTTTCTCATATTAACTTTGAAATTTTGTATAAATCTCAAGAAATATAATTTTGATTTTAAATAAAAAACTCACAAACTTTAGACACATATGGAGTAGAAGAAAATTATTTAGATGCCTCTTTGTACAGAACACGCAGATCGTTAGCCAGCAGTTCTTTCACAGGAAGGCATTTTCCCATTAAGTGGCAATAAGCAAACATGCATTTTTTTAGGTTTTTTGACAGATTTCCTTGGGGCTGTATTTTTAAAAGAAGTTAGCATATTGCCTTTTATATCATAAAACAAGAAAGGAATAAGCAATTCACTTGTATAATTTGGTCTACATGAGTTATCCACAAGCTTCATCACAGAAGGAGCCCATAAAAGTTGTCTCATTTCTAAAAAATGGAACAAGTGTCTTCTTGAATGAATTTTGTTCCAAATATCCCTTTTTCTACTTCCCTCTTCCTCTTCTCTCCCAAATGGATGATTTCTCCCTCCCACTCTAAAAAAATGAATGACTCATCCTTTTATATCTGGTGTCATCGAAGTATAAATTTGAATAAAATGCTGCAAGACAGGAGACACTATATTGCCTGAAATAAAAGTAATGAGAAGTAACTAAATATGATAAAAGGAAGCTAAAATTATGGGTAAAGATTTTATATTTTTGCACTAGCATGGAGGCTATTAAACTCTACCAAAGAGAGAGCTTTTTTGTACTTCTTTCTCCCCTTTTCCAGAAAGACTTGAGAAAGATTAAATGAAACAGCACAGCTAATGGGAAATATTATTTTTATTTTTAATATTATTATTTTAATTTTATTTTTAATATTATTTTTAAAAGCTAAAGTTGCCTCCAAATAGAAAGAATCATAAACCTTGCAAGGGCAAAAGCAACAATAGACTAGAGGAAAAAACAAAACAAAACAAAACAACAAACAAACAAGCAAACAAAAATATCAAAGGGTTAGTTGTTAAAAAGCATCTAAAATAGAGGCTACTCAGGCAAGGTCAGGAAAGACTTAGGAAAGAAATAGCTCAACTAATGACTGTTATACATAACCTCTTCCTCAAAACTTCCTTGAGAGCCAGACTGAAAATTAGCAAGCATAATGCCCGTCTTAAAAACTGGATTCCAAGAACACTAGGAAACCATAAAATGATGAATCCTAACATCAGTAATGGCCATATTAATGGGCTGTTCAATAAAATACAGAATTTAGAAAACTATAAATATTTATATTTACTTCCTAGCAGCCTGCAATGCGCACTTGTGGGTAACTTACGAGTGTTTGGGCTGTTGGAGAGAAGGGCTTGCACAGCCTCAAGACTTTCCCTCCCACCCTCAGCGGGTTGGTTGGAGATAGAAAAAGGCTCGGGACAGGACACAGTTGACCTCAACTGACCACAGAAATATTCCATACCCCATGATGTCATGCTCAGCAATAAAATCTCAAGGACAGGAAAAAGGAGGGGTTTTGGGCATCTCTCTTCCCAAGTAACTTATAACAATAACAACCTGACAAGGCTGAAGCCCTACTTGCCTGGAAGTGGCAACACACCCGCTGTGCTTGCATGTGCAGCTTTTACTTCACTTATTGCACTGGTTTTTATCACAATTCATGAGTTTTTTCCCTCTTGCCCTTCTGATTCCCTCCCTTGCTCTGCTGGGTGGGACTGAGCTGCTATGTTGAGTCTTAGTTGCCTAGCAGGGTTAAACCACATTACCAGTATAAATATGAAATAGAAATGTAGTAAAATACTCAAAGAGATGCTACATATTTATATTTATTTATATACACAGAAGATAAAAGTATTATATAACAAAAAAGCCCTCAGAAGTAGCTCAGAGCAGGGATTTTTTTTCCTAAATCATTTAAAAGCATGCAAGTTTCCAGTTCCATTTACTGTTTCCCACGTTAGGCACTATCTTTGCATCATTACAATCAATTGAAGCTTTATTACCAGATTCCCGCAATGTGAGAGCTAGGAAAAAACCCTGCAATCAGCAAAACGAAGCGTAACAGGACTTTCAGAAAACTGCTTAATGCAATTCCTAATTACTTAATGTTCTACTGAATTTCAGATGTAGTCTCCAACAGCAGCAATCCTTAACACTTCTCCTTTTTTCCTGACAAAGGCCAGTAAGTAACAGGTTTCAGTATAGTCCAGTTTGAAAGAGAAAATTATTTATACAGAGGAGAAAGGAGAAGAAAGGGAAAAGGAAAAGAAGATAAATATTAGCTAAGGAAATAATTAACCAAGACACTGACTACATCTAGGCTTTATTTTTTTGGAACAGGGTCCAGGGTACTTTAAATTAATTCCATAATGATATCTCATGAACAGGCATTATTTTAACAATACAATGACATGAATGCATTCTAATGACATAAATTCTTCCTGAAAGTACATTATGAATAAAGGTTCAGCCCTGCCTCTCAGCTTTTAACAGGAGTGATCAAATAATGGCTTAAGCCTGAAAATTTTCATGTTTCAAAGTTGAGAGCTTCTGAATCACAGTTGCATAAGCCAATGGAATGTGATTATCTCTGAAATTCATACCCAATCACACAAATCTGTTCTTGCATCCTTTGTCCTAAAATTTCAAGTTCCGTACACCTGAACGCTGAGAATTAGAATATTTCTTTTGATCTTCCACTTATATCTAGGCACATCAGATCATAAGTTCTCTTCCATTTTTTTCTTATCAGACATTCATTAATTCTTTAATGTCACAGATACTGTTACTATCAATTATTTTATTTTTTCTATATATTTTCTAACACTTTCTGAACATTATATGTTTCAATTGGGTTTTTTTACACTGTAAGCTTTATTTTATTTGTTCCCTTTTCAAGGGATGGTGTGGAATTGGATTGTTACAGCAGATCTGTTTTGAGAATATTTTCTAAAAAGGTATTTCAATTTCTTGACTTCTTACTGTAAGTCATATTTGTACATGTATCAGAATTATTTGTATTCTAAGCTTCTAGATCTTTCTCTATCTCACTGATACAACATCTGTTCCCAAACTGATTTTCATTCTAGTGCCAGCTTTCACATCCTTCACTTTTCATTTTAAATGGCAACTAATACCAAGCTCATCTATTTTTAATTTTTATAATTATATTCTCCTTGAGTCATAGGTTGTGTGGCTTTGGTTTTTTTATTGCCTTGTAAACATTGTGACATTCACATCCATAAACATCGTGTTCAGACTAAGGAATCTGCATGATTTTAAAGTCTCAAAGCAATATGCTACCCATTTATTTTTCTCAGTATGAGTGCTGAGGGGTTGGAATTGCTGAGACTGTGTCAGTGTTGAGACTATTTCATGTGCAATTACCAGTTATGCACAAACAATATTTTTTAATTTATACTGCCAAACCAAACGAGCAAACAGCAGTAAAATATGCTAAACTGTAAGAATATGAGGAGAAAACCCACTTCACTGGAAACTTTGTTAAAAATATAGCTTATTTTTAGTATTACATATTAATATAAGCTAGAATAGCTTCAACTGGAAACCAAAGGAATTGACCCAAGTGTGGGAGAACCTACACCCATACCCTGGTACAGGTATCACTTCTGTATTTTTCTCATGACAACTCTCTTGGTCAATAAATAACATAAATGAATCAGTTCAAGGGTTTTCTAGACAAAAGGATCTCTGTTCTTTTAAACTTTGAAGTAATGTCCACAGTATTCCTTCAGCTAGTTGGTTGTTTACCACTTTAAATAGATGAAATTACAAAGCATTCTCAAAATTTGACAAATAGTCTGGAAATAATATTCACATACCCATAGAGTAGAGATCACGGAGTTACTGCTTATAATTCTTTCTTTAAATACTAAAATTCTGACTTCTTTTAGTCCTGGTTATGGTCTGCTAAACTTCATGCCAACATATTGCTTCTTCACAGGTAGTAACAGAGTACATATGATGGCCCATATTTCTATGTGCCTCATATAAAGTCTCAAAAGTTCACACTACCACAGATGCTGAATACATGTTTTCCCTTCTTCTTCCAATTTCGGCCCAATTACCCAGATAGGTAATTAAACTAGTGCAGCATTTCACTGGAAAAACAAACCCAAACCCACACACATTAAAGCCCCGAACTTGATTTGAAGCCAACATTATTATACTCACTTAGTTTTGTCAATTCAAATATTGTTCTTCAGTGATTATTGAAGAACATGTAAAACTTCCCTTACTTTAAAACAGTCTTGCAAACTAAAAGATGGATTTAAAGCCCCAGTTGAAATATATAGTTAGTAGCTTTGCTCCTCTGGGGTATGAAAGCCAATTGCATGAGCCTGGATCAAGAGCAGAAAACAAGAGCCTCCATAAACCCCTTTTCCTTATTTTTCATCTCTATGTATATATCCTGGCCATGATTCTCCAAAAAAACTATATACATCAGAGCGCATGCAGTGTGTTTTCTTTGAAAACAAAGAAACCAAATCTCTGATCATACTTTTATAGTGCAAGAACATAAGAATAAACATGATAAATGATAATGATAACTAATATGCAACTGCAAGGTCACCAGATTGTGTAGTATGAGTGTATAACCAGAATTAGCAAAATATACAATAAACTTAAATGAAAATGTAAGATTATTGATCATATATGTATGACAAAGTCATTTAGTAGCAAGAAACCCGCTGCATTTGGAGACATCAAAGATGTTTCGTCAGAAACTCAGAAAATATCATTGCTTATTTATAGTTATAAACTTTGCACAGAAGACTCAGTCCTTCTTATTGCCAAAGAGAAAGTGGGCCTTGCTTTTCCTTATCATCGCCATTCTTCCGAGGACACTCTCAAATTCTCTCAAAGCTCTTTAAAGGCAAACATTACACAGTTAAAATTTTTGAGAAATTCTGGATCACAATTTTGCCTGTTTTCGAACACTGCTCACAGTTCCAGTTCACTATTCTTTTTTTTTCTTTTTTTTCTTTTTTTTTCTTTTTTTTTTTTTTAAACAATAAGGCCAAGAAGTTTCACCTGGCCCAATCAGGTACATAGCTCACTAATCTGAGAAGTGTTATTCCCATGCATGTTATATTCAGTTTTAAATAGTCAATATCATCAATAAAGAACTTCAGTACTTCTTGCCTTCCCTGTGCATATACAACCTTTAGAAATTAAGTGTTTTTATTGAGATTAAAGTTCAAAACAGTTAAATGCCTCCCTGACGTCCAATCCCATCAGATTTTGGAAGCTAAGCAGGGTTGTGCCCAATTAGTACTTGGATGGGAGAGCTCCTGGGAATACTGAGGGCTGTAGCTTCTAGGCCTGAGGACTTCACTGTCACTGTCCAAGCTTGCTCGGCTGAGGCAGATGAACCTTAGGAGTAAAGGGTGGGGCCAGTTCTGTGCACGCTGTGCCTCACCTAAAAAAATCCACCGTGCTGGCTCGAAGGGCACACCCACGTGGGGAGAGCCCTTTCCAAATCTTCGTTCGCAAAGCCTAGCCATACATACATACATACATACATACTCTAAAAAGTATTTTTTTGCTTAGTTTCACCGTTCCATAGCTCAAATTTAACACTAAAAATTCTCCATTTTATGATGTTTTTAGTCCCAATTAGATTAGAGAATTTCCCACAAAATAGTCTCTTAATGCAAAAGAATTTGAATACAATGTGTTTCAAAACTTAACCAGGGCATATGAAATCACAGTGAGTTTTATCCAGCAGGATCTTATTAGGAAAAAACATCAAAACAAAACAAAACCCACAACAAAATCCTAAACCATAAAACTAGAACTCTAGCCAAGTGATTATTTACATAATGTGGTCACAAATAATACCACTTCTATGATAAAATTGGAAAGAGTCCATTCCCATTATTTCTCCATTTTTTTCCATAACATTCTGCTTTTGACTGTGAATGGCATGTTTTCAGCTCAGGGGATTCAATCACACTCTAATTCCTTCAATTGTATTCTATTTAATTTTAAACTTCCATCTAAGGGTATAGCTCCATGAAAAACAGTTATCTTGTACTTCCTGGTAATTTGCAAGTATGGACTTCACTAAGTATGAAGATGGGCAGGATTAACCTTAAAATTTAACTCTGAGAACTTTTTGAAGCAATTGTATGAATTGCTGCCATATTAACATAAAATCTCATAGGTCCCACTATCCTTTTTTATTATTATCATAATATGGAGTCACTACAACTTTATTATCATTCTGTGGAGTGCTACTGCTATATAATATTTCTGTAATTCAATGTCATGGTCAACAGTTCTAGTTCTCATCATCTCAGCATCTGAATCACAATCAAAAAACTAAACCACTCCCACATGATGGCAAACTGATCTCCAAACCTGCATGTTTCTGTGATTACAATGATTATATAATCATGAGCAATGCTTAAGTCCTACCATCTTCTCCCAGAGAAAATTTTCATCCATTGATGAGGATAATGCCTATGTAATGACAACAGGAATAAAACATGTGGCATTTACAGAGGATTTCAAAGTAAATTTGTTAATCAGAAAGACAAAAAATGTTACTTGACGTTGACATTAGCTATTCTGAAAAAAAAAAAGAAATGTTGCAAATATATATGGAGCTGAATGACAAATCTTACCCTGCTCTTAGTATTTAGAGAAGTTTTTATTTCAAGGACAGTCTTGCTTTGAAAATTAATCTTCTCACTCGCTTCAAAACAGAGAAAGAGTCATGTATCAATCATCATTGCAATGACTTCCAATCAGTCACTGCACATCCTTGTAAGGCTGACACTTCCAAAGCTTCAAGTCACAGTCTAAAAAGTAGGGCTATTTAAAAAGCTATTCCCTCCATTCTGAATACGTAAGTTTTTCTTCATGTAGTTTCAGTTGAGCTTCACTCTAGCCATTAAAAAAAATTAAGTACTAATGATGGTTAGGCACCAGATCAGTAATAGTTGTGTCAGAACCATGTTACGGTGGAACATTTTGTCAAGCTTGTGTGGAGTCGTTTTGAACATTTGCCAAATTCCTTTATTTTCTCCCCTAAATTATCAACAAAAACAACTCTTGGGAACAAGTCTGTGCCTTGTTCTCTTGACTCTGTCTCAAGGTAATAAAGAACCCTACACATATATTTTCAAGTAAAACTCCTGGCTGAGCCATGAGCCTGCGGCTCCAGGGCCAGAGTGGTACAATGATCTGTGTAGGAAAGGAGTAATTCATGAACTTACTCCCCTTAGTAAATAGTTCATGTCAGTATTTCTGCTCTTGCCACTTAACTTAGTTATGAATAGCTATAAGGAAGTCCCTGTCACTACAAGTATCAGCTTGTAGTAAGGAAAGAGAGCTTATCTGGTGATATGTCAAATTAAGTAAAACTATGTTTGAATATGGAACACACATATTGAGTATTCTTTAAAAAAATAAAATCACAAAACCCCCCTACACTTATTTGAAAGTGCACTAAAAAAGCTATGTTCTGTATGCAAATAGGGTATATAATACCCACATGGCATGTCCCCAAATTAATAAATAGGCAACTGTCCTCAAAAGTTGCATATAATCAGAGATTTTAAAATTAAAATAACGATTTAAAAAATCCTAACCCACCAAAAAGGCCATCACAACTCCTGCGCAACCATAAAAAGTGACTGAAGGTCCAGGACTTTATTAGTTTTACCTATTTTTCCATTTCTGCCACTACTTTGATCTCTGTTGAAAAGGGAATACAACAGCAAAGAAGGCAGCATGTTCCAAAAGAGATGTTTCAATGAATTTTATACAAAACAAAACCACTCAAGTATAGCAGATGTCAGGTTTTAAAAACTTAAATGGATTTTCACAATGAGGATGAATTTAGTAGTAGAAAAAGTCATGGGTGAACATTTTTTTGTTTTGTTTTGTTTTCTGTAAAATTTTAGGTATGAAAATGCAGAGAAATAGATTGGACTAAACAACTGCAGTCCCAGTGATATTTTGCTGGTAGGAATTTAAAACTGTGGAATGTATAAGACTGAGAGAAGAACAGCAGTGTACTACTGCACAGCAAGGCTACTGCATATTGTTAAGTACTGCAAAATAACTGGGGCTAATTCTAGTTCATTCTCATAGTCAGGAAGTGGATAAAATAATGCAGTCCCATTTCAGTAAAGCTTTGAGAACTCTTTGGCTGAGGAGCACAGCACAAGTGAAGCACAGTAATTTTGTTAGCATGTTTTCAAGACAAATTAACTGCAAAGTTCAGCAAAACTGTCTCAAAGTATTAGGCCTCCTCCCTCTTCTTTGCTTCATCCCCACATAAATTCCTCGTCTGACTGTAGAATGTAATTTGAACTTCCATTAAGTTGATGTAATATAATTTTATCTTATTTTTATTATGAGTAGTTTGCTGTATGGTCGCTTGAAGCTGGTGATTATTATAGTATTTTACATATTTTTGGTGTGGCCAGTACACGTTCATAACTGTGCCCTATTTTTAGGGTGCTATTACAGCTCTTAGCACTGACAGTAAGAGGAGGCATTGTGAGGAGCAAAGTGATAAAACACAACACAGAAAAAAAAACCAAAAGAGGAAGAAGAAAAAAAGAATGCTTTTCTCCACATGTAGTAAGAAGTTTTGGTTTTAAAACGCTCTTAAAAGTCACTCCATCATATATGCAGCAACTTGAAACAATTAGAACAACTTTAGACTTGGGGACAGCCTTCAAATAGCTCTAGTACATTCACTACTGCAAGAATTCACTTTAATAGTATGGCTGAGTTGAGAACGAGAACAAATCTGCCTGTCTGTTCTGCTGCCAAAAGCTACAGAGTAACAGGGAGAAAGACTAGCAAGGTGAGAAGGTATCCACAATTCATTGTATCACAATTTCCCTGCTATTTAGGAAATGCTTGGGGCACTAGACTTTTTATTAAAAGAAAATACAATTTAATTACAATTTCAATTAGATTAGCAGAAACCAATATACACAAAACGTGTTATTGTTCTGGAAGCCTGAACAGCATTAAAACCTTCAGGTTTATTTACCTTCTGTACTGAACTTAAGCCAGGATTCTCTTTACAAATGAGAAACATATTTCCCTTCATAACTTTAGGATAAAAAATAACATTATGTCGCTGTGCATCATGCAAAGATACTATTAACAACCTTAATGATCACAAAACAAATACACTTAAGACAGACTGAAAATGCCTCAAGAGTCATGCTAAAATTTCCAACATAACTTACTGACTGGTTTTAAATGATCAGTTGTAAAAGCAGTCATTCAGCGATAACAATATGGGTGCTGCAGACAGTGGGAAGTCATCTACTGAACAAAAAAATCATGTTTTTCAAAAGTCCCTAATTGTCAGTAGTACGTAAAAACAGATAAATGGTTCAACTATTGAAGTTGTAATTATTAATTAAAACATATCCTGACCTTGTAAGTTAACTTTTGGATGCCAAAACATAGATGTTCTTAAGAGAATTCTTTGATCCTGTATTGAAAAAATAATGCACAGTGTCAATGAATCTCACCTCAAGAGACTTCTGTTACTCCCACTTCTGTGTTCACCTTGACTAAAGCATACCATGGTTCTGGATTACTCCTCAGTTCATTTGCCACACTCACATTTCTGGGAACAGAGAGGCTGCATCAAGCTGACTCTGGTAACTACAGGCCTCTGCTTTTTTCAGACACAATCTTCTTTCCCTTGCCTTCTCCCTTCCTCAGTATTTCCTTTTCTTACATACATGAATGGTTTAACATACTACAGAGTGAATTATTCAAATCTCCACTGAACATCTCCCTCCTCGTTTACTTCAGGCTAACCTTCTGACCATACTTCTGAGATTTACTTAGACCAAAAATCTTCCAAAATCGTCTTATCAAATATCTTATGGACTGCAGCTGTCTATCACTTGTAAGGAGCACAGTAAGACTTATGAAAGAGCTCCTGAGTCAGCTTTCCTACATGATCCTGAACTAATGAAAGTAAGAACAGAAAGTATGTTCTGAGACAAACCTGCTTGAGCCATACACATACATTGACTCTATTACATTTATTTGGGCAACTGGAATAGGAAATTTAATTTACTAATACAAAACGAATTTGATGCTAGTCAAATATTAGGGGAAAAAGTAATTTTCGATTTAGGTAAACTGCTCCCCACCATTAATCAAAGTGAAAAGAGAGCTCAAAATTATGCACAGATACATAGGCATTTTTCCAACCTCTTTGTATGGAAGATGACAAGGGAATGAAGTCCAAGTTAACACATATGAGTCCAATTTCATTTCTCTATATCAACTTGTACATTCTTGTAGCCTACATTTATTGCATAAGGTTTCAAACTAATTAATTTCAAATAATACAGTTCTCATGTGAGATATGCAGTGGTGGACATGCACTTAACAACAAGGAATTTTAAAGAAGCTTGAAATGGTATCTGTATGACTGATTAATCCAATTACATTTAATCAACAATTTACATATTCCTCCAAACTTTCACTTTTTTTTTTTCTCCTAGAAAATGGAGACACTATTTCTGGCCAAAACTACATGATGCAATATACCTACCAGTATCTCAGAAGTATGTGTATAATGCAAGAAAGCCTCAAAATGATAAATCACTGACAATGGAAAGTAATATTAACTGCACATGCAAAAGTAGCATAAATTATGTAACTTATTTTTGAAAAAAAATAATCAAGTGAATACAGAACACTGGTGATACACTTTGGCTATGCTACACACTAGGAAATTATTCACTAGGCATCCATGCTACTTCTAACTCAGCTTTTTCAAGGCTGGGCAATTCTTCTGGCAGTTGGACAACCAGCAAAATGACAGTGTTCTCCATTACACAGAATCTTTTAGGGCCAAGACTATCAAGTCCATCCCTTGCCCAACCACCAACTTGTCAACTAGACCAGAGCACTGAGTGCTTTCCAGTCACTTTAACACATTTGTCCCTTGACACATTTGTATCTTGACAGAAAAGTCATTAATTTCAAAGGAACATATATGGAATGATATAGAGATATCAAGCAGTGCATCTGCCTCAATATATTTCTTAGCATTCTGCTCAATTTCTTTTAATTATTTCAATGATTTTCTACATCAGTTCTGTTCTTAAACTCTTCCATTCTAATTGATTCAGCCACCTCTAATTCTTTTTTTTTTTTCTTAAAATATTAAGATATTTTTGCATCCACCTTACAGTTTGGATTATTTTGATATTTCTTCTGGTTCCTGCGGAAAAGCTTTTGAAAATCCAGTCACCCTATCACTATATCTATTCCTTGCAGGCTTGTTCCACATTTTAGAGTTTACAGAAATTTTTCTCTCAGAGCAACACTGACTTTGTTTATATGTTTTTTTTTTTTTAAATTATCTTTCCTCTTGTTTGTTTTGTTTTAAAATGCCACAGATTTTAAATCAAGTTCTTTTTATTTCCTGTTATGCCAAATTCTTCTTTAGGTCAGTGTATTTTTCTACTTTGCTCATTGCTCAGTTTCTTCCAGACTTTAACAAATATCTAAACTCCTCCTGAGGTCCACATTGCAATTACTACCTTTCTTCTTCCTTTAATACCTTTTTCCCTTAGCACTGACTGTCTCAGAGATATTTTGAGTCACTGCTTCTGGTAGGAAAAAAATCCAGATAATTATTAAGTGAAACTTTTTGCAGTGTATGTCTGTCTCAAAGGCAGAAGATTCAGCCTCCTCATATCTTTCCTCTTGCAGCTTAGGTAGCCTTACAGACCAGGAGTCAAAGCACAACTGAGTTGCATTTCAATTCTGACTGCACTAGAGGTGTTTACTAAGGCAAATTGAAGGGGAACCTCCTTTAGAATTGTCATGTAATTACAAAGTCAACAACTTCTGCTTATCCACTAATTATAGAAAATTGTATTTGATAGCTGCATAATTTGATCATAATTGCAAATATTTGCTCATCTTTAGTGCCGTTTGAAGAATAATTCAAGACGTCTGCTCAGTTTTTCAGAATTTAAATGTATGCATAGTGTAAATAAAATGTACTTTATGCCAACGGATTGCTTTTATGTGTCTGCCAATTTAATTTCCATTACATTAATTCTTCTGTTTAACATCTCTTTCAAAAGATGCACATAATCTTTTTTTGCAACAGTGTGGAATTAAGTGGCAAAACATTAAACCACATAAAAAAGTTGAATAATCCGACATAGTTTAGTCTATTCTGGCCTGCGCTTAAATAGACTGGTTCAGACTTGAACGTGGATCTTCCCCACATGCACAAACACAAGCTGCAGTGTCTGAAAAGAAGCAGTTTTATGTCCAGCAAGAAGGAGGAAAAGGTTTTTCCAAAGGGAAAAAACAAAACAAAACAAAAGAACAAAACCCCCAGAACTCACCTACAGAACTATATTTTGTCATTACATTAATGTTACCCTAGAAGTCAAAATCAGCTAGAGAGGAATCTAAATCTAAGCCACCACACTTGATTAAGTTCTATGTAAGTAGAAAAAGCCTGCTGTCATTGGCTTTCAAAATTATTATTCTCCTTGTGAGTCTCATGGATTCATTCCTAAGTAACTTAGCTTCTAATCCTCACTTCTTATCCTTGTTCTACATGACAGAATTTATCTATTATAAATGTGGCCTAGGCAGAGGAAATGTGTTTAAAATTAACAGTATTAAATATTCTAAAAAGATGATGCATTTTATTTTAGTTTATTGTAAGTCTTGGCTACTCTATCACCTTAAAGTGTACAAACACATCACTACAAATATTTGGAAGGTTTTTAATGCAATTTTTATACTGGCTTTAAGGTACGATGAATCTTCGAAAAACGTTCCTAGAACAGACCTTCAACATGGATTTAACTGATAATTCATCTGGACCATCAGATTAATAGAATTAATTGGGATGATAAAAAAAGTGAAGTTTACATGGAAGAATACATAAACACTAAACAAGAATACCATTTCAAGCACTAGTTTTCCTAGGGTGCAGAATATCAGAGCTGCCTTTATTTAAAATTCACCAGTTAAGAATCAACTCAGGCACATTAAAGAACAAGCAGAAGTAGCAAACTATGAGTATTACAAGGAAGACAAGCATCACTGATTTCAAGCAAAATGTAACACTATGATATTAAGTTGCTCTCTGTCTTGAATTACTCCAGTTAACCTCAAGAAGGAACAATGACACTTAGATCAATAATTAATTTACAACTGCATTTTTTGCCTGCTGTCTCCATCGGTGAATGATCCAGAATTATGTACTTATCTTGTGAAATAAACACTTTTTACTTTATTTTTTTGATCAAAGTAAACATCCTAATGATTAAGTTAAGTTGTACGTAACCTTTTCAGTTTAGACTGATGTCTTTGTTTACATAGACTGAGACACTTCTCCAAACTGATACGTGCACAAGTAGTAAATCTGCACAGTAAGAACTAAGGATGTAGGGAAAGCAAGAAAGAAGTTTTGTAATATGAAATAATCCCACAGGGAATGTGGGAAGGGTGGCTAGTGCCAAGAGAATAAACTCCCTGAACAAGCAGGAGCTATGTCTGATGGAACAAGATTCTCTTACAGAAAAATCAAGGAGGATGCCTGGCCAAATAATAACAATGATGTCAAGAAAAGATGAGATTGTCTTCTGTTTGGAATGGGACAAGAATATAAAACATCATTAACAAGAAAGGAAAAATGGGAAGAAGAAGGGCCATGATGGGTCCAGTTCCCCTTGTACCTGGTTATCTCTAGAGTCTGATCAACTTGACTTGGTGACATCAGGGAACATGACTCCCAGCACTACCTGCATGACAGCAGCTTCTTTGGTAAGTTATAAAGGGGCTTGACACAGCTGTCAAATTAGAATTAAAACCATATTCTGTAGCATAGAAAGGCAGTCAAGAAACTGCTTCCAAAAAGAAGTAATTTTTATCTGATCTGACATGCCAACATGTACACTGAAGATAAACTCCTTGATTTCCTCTGTTGTTGAAGTCCAAAAAACATTCTGCTCCTAGAAGACTTGATAGGTTTGGGTTTTTTTCTTCCTCTTGAATATGGCATCTTAAATTAAATTAATGATGGGAATAGGGAATACAGGCACTGTACATAAATATATATGTATTTCTGTGAATATATGTAAGTATAAATAACTATGCCACTATAAACCCTGGTACTGCTATTATTGACTCGCTATCTCCATCAGCAGAAAACACAGGAGAGAAAGATGAACTATTTTTTTCCTAAGCTGTCAGTTCCTGAGCTGCTCATTCACATTTACTGTTCTGCATCCTGTCCCCTCCCTCCCTCAACCTTATCCAAGCTTCTTAAGTAGGATGCACATAACAGGCAGTCTAAGACTATAAGGACAGGAGACAGTGAGGCTTCAGCTTTAAATAACGCTGATCTGGATTTAATGTCACAATGATAGATGAATCTTTTGGAGTTAGATGTGGAATTAAACTTCTGGAAAAAGTCATGCTTTCTCTTACAGTTAGGACATAGAATATACGACAGACACTGCCTTGCTAGTGTAATTATTAGTGTATATTTAAAACAGATACTCCAAAATAGGCTCTAATAACCTGTTTTAGTATTGTGTGTGTAAATAAATTTGTGTTTTGCAAAACTGCCATCTCACTGCCCTCATGGCTTTCAGATCTAAAATGTGAAGCGTTTATTTTCTTTCTTGATGAAAATTCCATGATGAGTTCAAGAAGAACTTAAATCACCAAAAATATGTAAAAGGAACACAGGTTGGCGATGTTTTTTTAATTTATTTATTCATTAAAAACAAAACCCATTTACAAAACCTATTTGTTACTTGATCTGAAAGCAGGGCAAATGAACCCTTTGCATCTAAAAGGAAAGTCAAACATTTCAAATACTTAAAGTCAAGTCCATTAAATCTTGCTTGGCATAGTTAGAAAAACTTAGCAAACAAACAGTATAAATTAAATTAAAAAATTACAAAAGTTATCTCATATTTTCCAACTGCATCTTTTAAATATCCCAAATAGAAACATGTACAAAAATTACAACACATGAAAAGGAAGGAGGTTGAACTTGGAGTTTTCAGACTGTCACATTCAGACTAAGAGGCACAGTTGTACAGAGATGCCACTTATGATGGGCAGCAATAGGTATCAGCAATTGATTTCTTAGACATAGGCAAAATTTTGATTGGCCAAGAAGTAGTGACAGGTCACTTTTGCTGGCCTCACTAGGTTTCACAGGTGTTTGAGCAACTGTGATTGAAAATAGACAGTTCAAAATCCAGAGCCACAAATCCTGAGAATACTTGAGATTTCAGGACTGTAGAAATAGATTTGCTACCAAGAATAGGCAAGAGGGGTTCTGTGATAGAAGAAATAAATATATGAATTATATATTATATATATATAAATATATATACACATACACACACACATTTATATACACACACACACATTTATATAAAAATCCA
>VWZD01002298.1:0-17148 GCA_013396695.1 Sakesphorus luctuosus | reverse complement strand
AGTGCTGAGGTCACCTCTGAGCCTCCTCTTCTCCAGGCTAAACAGCCCCAGCTCCCTCAGCCTCTCCCCAGAGGACTTATGCTCCAGTCCCTTCACCAGCCTCGCTGCTCTTCTCTGGACCCACTCCAGCATCTCAATATCCTTCCTGAACTGAGGGGCCCAGAACTGAACACAATACTCACCAACACAGAGTACAGGGGAAGGATCACTGCCTTGGTCCTGCTGGCCATGCTATTTTTGATACAGGACAAACAAATCTTTTCCAAACAAATCATAGATGGGAGTCAATAATTTGAATGAATTGTATTTTTATCTTAAAACAATTCTAATGTGAACAATCATCCATCCTGAATAACTCTATTAAGACATGCATTTGGTAAATCTCAGCAGGACTTCCTTCATCACATTCACCATAACTAAAACTAATGTCCAGAGGCTATGGCATACAGTATTATTGTTGAAAGGACAATCACTTTGTTAACAAGCACCGTATCCTGATGTTAAAATTCTTCATTCCACAAAAGGGCCATTAGAAATGGCTCACTAAATACAGGTGATCACTATTCAGTTTCAAACACAATCCATCACTGTGCACATTTTTCGAAAGAAGTAGGTCATCAATATATAAAAATCAGGTTCTTATGTGGAAGCAGTAGAGACATATTTAAATTGCTATATTCCGAGTAACAATTTGAAGAACTAAGTTCAAAACAGATGCCTGGAAAGTGGCATTTTATAATGCACTGCTGTCAAATCAACATATCAGGTAAAGGTTGCAGAAACTTTGATGTTCAGGACCTCAAGCAGAGAAAATCCTTCTTAATCAGAGAAGAGGCTGATAGTAGAAGTCACTGCTACAAAATTCAAGGCACATAATGTAACTTATCTATGGTTTCTAAATATAACACTAAAAGAGCAACTTTATTCGGCGCTAAAGTGAGAATTTAATGGCTTTTCCTTATAATGACTAAATTTATTAGTATGAATCCCTTCCATTCTAGGAAAAGCATGTACTTTAGGAATGTAAATCAACTGAGTTTCTCAAAGTACTTCCCTTCATTGCTGATAAGGGAAGTTGTGACACCAGTATCTAAATTTAATCAAGTTAATCCCAGCATATGTACTTAAATCTGTTCAAAATCCTTGTATCCTTCATAAAACAATAAAAAGCACTATGAACAGAAATACCTATCACTGGAAAAAACAGTTGAGACTTGAGCTTTCATGGCACATTTTCTTTTGTATTTAGACTTGTAAAAAGAAATGATAAATTAGCTGGTAAGAAAGCCAAAAGTGTCCTAATACACTTGGCTTTCTTGGTTTTGTTTGTTGGTTTGTTTGTTGTTGTTTGTGGGTTTTTTTGTTGTTTTTTTTTTTCTTTTTTAATTAGTAAGAGGGCATTTTGGTTTTTTTTGTTAGTTAGTTAGTTTGTTTTTAATACTGCACATGGCAGGCTCTAATAAATTGTTACTCCAGGATGTTGTTTCAAACTGTAGGAAAACTGGACCTTGAATACTGTGTCAGACTTAGAAAGTATGTTACTGGATCTTGTTGCCATCAGAACTCCACAAACAGTCCTTTAGAAGTAAAAAGGATGATTTGACAGTCAGCTATTACATTATAAATGCTATCATAATCTATTTTGACAGGGAGTAATTCAGTAAGTAAGGAAAAAAAAAGAATAAAGGAAATACTAAACTGTTGTTGAGTAACAATTGGGCACAATTTACCTAATCAGAAATTCGATTATTTGAAGATGATGCACTATGTAACATTACTATTTAGGATTTCTGATACATTGTTTAGTAGTGAAGTTCATCTCATTTATGAAATCTTTTTTCAGCAAATCAATCAATCTCAGTATCCTGATCAAGAGGTGAACTCAATAAGGAAGGGTAATTTATCTACTTTTTTTAAGGTTGCAGCAGTGAACTACAGCCATTTATAAACTTATTTGCATTTCTTTTTAAAAGATAGCATTCAGTTGGTACGTAATATGTATTTGTGAATTATATACTGAAGGCATTAGTGCCAAACCCCAAATGCAGTTCACATCTGTGCTCTTCTTAGTTAAAAACAGGAATAGAAAAGCTGCTCTGACAATAAATTGGCCAGTAGAGGAAGTTATTAAATGAACTCTTAAAGAAGTAGTTCTGAGAGATTTTGTATACTAATTCTAAAATCTTGCCAAAATTCAAACTACTACATGATGTTGGTACTACATATTAACTTCTTTGGCGAGGAAAAGAATCCTTGCATTAGAATTTAGAATTTAACTGTTAGGGCACTTTTTCTTTATTTTTGCCTGTGCAGGAAGAGATTAGAAGAACAACAAACATGTAGTAATGCAATGAATTACAAAGGAAAACAAAGGATAGGATGATAATAATAATACTATATAATAATAACAACACACTGAAACAAAGCAGCTCTTTTCTGTGACAATAAAAACAAAGGTAACATTTGTTTAACCCACACCAGTATACTTGATGAACAGAAATGATCTGGTCATCCTGTTCTGACTGCTGTGCAAGGAAGATACCTAAAACTGTACTGAATTTCTAATTAGGAACCAAATATGGACTATTTAGCTAGCAGTCTAAAACAATAATGTTGAGTTGAAAGATAATTAATTCTTCGCATTTAACACACTATCAATATTTAAAGAAAATAAAAAGAAATAATTTTGACTTAATTATTTACAGTAAGTCAGGACATTTCCAACCATATTGCAATTCAAGGAAACACAAATAACCCCAGTTCATTTAAATAAATTTAGAAAATAAAAAGAAAATAAAAATTTAAGGTAGTATTCATCATCATCTCTGCTTTTGGTGTGTATGAACAGCCACATACTTTGTTTCTTAAGGAAATGTCTCCTACTTTAATGCTTTTTACTCTTTAAAACTTTTTTTTTTTTTAAATTTGCAACTATGGAACCCAAAACACTGACAAACAGTGACATACATCAAACATTCATATACTTGCACTATGCACAAGGCTAACAACTTATATGTACAAGGCATTCCATAAATTAAAATTTAGCTTAAATTATCAAGCCGTTAAGACATTTCTAAATCCTTGCAACATTTTTTAATAAATAAAAAACATGATTCTTTAGAAAAACTTTAAAACAGAGACCGCATGTTGAGTGAACAGGGCAGTGAAGCCAACAGACAATACAGGGCAGAAGAATATTTCCACCGGAAAATGTGTTATTTTCAGTAAGTCTAGTTCCAACAGTTACATTTCAGTCTTCTTATTCTATGCAGAACTGAAACTTCAAACCATTCAAAGCAATATTTTGGGTTTTTTTTCATTTTGTTATTAATACTTGCCATAAGTCAAGTTAATTTCTAAAATACTCTTTCCATTTTATCATCCAACTCTTCAATAACTTCCAAAGTAAATGAACAAAACTAAAAATTAATAATTCAAAGGAGAAATGCATCTCAGGTTAAGGACTTCTTCATAGCCTGGGATCCCAAATTCAGAGTCTCACAGTTATAAATCGATTTACCATGTGCAAAATTTCAAGATGTGTAGTTTTATTTTCAGATTGGAATTATCTAATATTTAAAACATCACAGAATTACCTTTCCCATAATAATTTTACAGTAATTAGTACTTTCATACCTCATTAGCTCACCCAAACACAAATTATCATAGAATCACAGAATCATCACAGAATCGATTGGGTTGGAAAAGACCTCCGAGATCATCAAGTCCAACCCTTGGTCCAACTCCAGTCCATTTACTAGATCATGGCACTCAGTGCCATGTCCAATCTACATTTTAAAATCTCCAGGGATGGTGAATCCACCCCCTCTCTGGGCTGCCCATTCCATAGACATAGACTGAATTATCAGTCTATGTCTCTACTCTGTTCTGTAGGTTATATATTATGAAAGATGTCATGGGTGATATTTAAAAAAACTTTTATATACATTTGATTTCTAGTTAATTTTTTTCTCACTTAGAGCTTTTCTATCTGGAGCAGAAACATAAAATGTAAAAGCTTATTTATATGGGCATGGTACTTAGTTCTATCCTTAATATTTGCAACAGAAGCTGGACTTAAAAATAATAATGAAAAATCTTTTGACTCTCTTCTGGACTGGGAATCATAGAATCATAGAGCAGTTTGAGGGACATTTTAAAGGTCATCTACTCCAAATAACAGGAGAATTTCCATTTTGCTTGCACTCTGATGAATCGATCCACTGGGGGGTTGGGGCTTTTAGATAGAAACACCTTTTCTATTTTATGCATAATTTCACTTCAACTTCACTTCCTGGACATTCCTTTCACTAAAGATATCTTCTCTCTCTAATATTTGATCCTGAAAGAATTTCATGTAGGAAAGTATTATGGGAGAGTGGATTGCTGTACAAGTAGATTTGATCAACATTCTGGCCAGGGAAATTTATAAAATTCTTCAGATATGTAGGACTATATTAAATACTTATGTTGGAATACACAGAATATTTGCAACTTCAGCCTTTGTTTTTCAGTCCTGAATTTCCCTGGCCCCTAAGACTAGTTGTCATTAAAGCATTTGTTTCTATATATATTTTCCCAAACCTCTCTACGTCCCAAAGTAGACAGCTAATCCTTGCTGCCCAAATTTCCAACATTATGTATACTGCAGCTATTCTAACCAGACATATTTAAGTTCCAATACTGATCTCCCAGAAAAGGCTACAATATTTTAATACTGGTAACTTTTCAGGGACAACAGCTTTTCAAAAGAGCTCCCAGAAATAAGTCTCCTGTAGCAATTTAGACTTTGCACACCTTAATTTAGAGAATTGAGTGAATATTCACTCTTAAAGATCACACACACTAGTCCCGGAAGTGTCTCTTGAGACTGGTTGCATAATCCGTAGTTTTCTAAGGTAAATCACTCCTCCTTAGCTTGCAAAGTAACAACTAAGAGGGGAAGATCAAGTATTCTTCTATCAAATTATGTTCATCAGCCTCTTCATTGAGTATTAAAATAAAAAAGTCCACTAATAAAGTTAATCTGCATGATAACATGAATGAAGACCCATTCAAAGACTCGTTTGACTTCCCATGCACTGATTCACATGCTTTTCAATGCTTAAGTAGATTAAAAGGTTGCCAAACAGCAAGTGGTTTACTGCCTACCAAAAAGATGCCACTCCCTAAATGGTTTCTTATTTCAGGAATTATGAAAGGTATGGTATTAACTAGCCAATAACTTATCTCTGAAAATAGATGATGTCAGCATTTTCACTTACCAATCAGTATTTCAGAAATTGTTAAGGTACAAGTGAACGATTGTAAAATCTGATTCTAGAAATTGTCAGTCCTCCCTGGCAGCGAGAAGCTCTTTGGCACCTGCAGTTGTGACACTGCAGCATTAAACAAAAACCTCTTAAATATCCTTAAAATGAAAGTGACAGCAGTTGATAGAAGAAAAATATCTTAGGAACCACACAAATTCTTATTTTTAGTTCAGTAATCTATTTAGAATGGGATAATACCTGTTTGATAGGCTGTCTAGACTTACCATGAAGCAGTACTTGAACAATCCTACTGACAATAAATCCATTAATAAAACATGAATTAAAAAATTGCCTTTCATAATTATTTACCACTCTTTCATTTACCACTCTTTATAGTTGCCTCCGCAGAGCCTCTTCCTTTAGCAAGAGCAGCTGTAGAATATGGTTGATTCATTCAAGAAACTTAACATTTTAATACACTTCTGTGTTAGTGTTTTCTTTCTTCCTTTCCATAACTTCCCACTTTCTCTGCTCCTACTGTGAAACAACAGCTAATTTTCCCAATTTATAAATCTTTCCCTTCCTCTATAATAACAATTTCCTTTCTCCCTTTCTTTTCTTTCTGTTATGTCTGTATACTGTTCTGCACTTGTAGGCTTCCTTGCAGGCTTCATCTTTGTCATTTAAGGTTCAATTTCTCATTTTGAAATGCTATACTGAATAAATATCGTACTCCAAGTGTCTAATCTAGTAAGGACCAACCAGGAGAAAAAGCATTTATTGCTTTGGTAGAGAGTAGTAGTTTTCTTAATGGCATCTAAAATAATAGTGTCTTAAAAATATAGTTCTCATTTCATTATCATCACACACAATACACAAGACAATTCCCTCAGAACTACTATTAAAACATTGTTGTCTGATTATTTAATAATTTGTGCATCTCTTTAGTATGTGAGACACCAGACATGCAAATTACTATAAAATTATATGCTAATTCAACAGATAAAGCAACTTAATTATCCTACACCACCACAGCACCACCCATTTCCACATACAGCCCTTTAAGGTATTTTTCAAATTTTTAGTCCAACTGAGTAACTATTCCTCTTAATGCAATTTATAACAAACATGGTGCTTCAGGACATGGTTTACTGTTGGGTTAACAGTTGGACTCCATGTCAACCCAGGAAACAGGAGACACAAAATGAAATTTCTTCAACAAATGCATTATCGAGACATTTTAAAATAGGTCTTCTTCATAAACCTAAATTTAACTATAATATTTAAATAGGTAATACACACTGAAACACATCCAATGTTGTACTACTCTCTGCCCTGTTGACTTCATCTATTCTCATTATTCTATTGTCATAAAATGTTTCAAAAGAGAATATCAGGTTTAGAACATTAAGCCATTAACATTTTCAAATGGTATTTTATTATTTTCATCCCTCCTCTCAGCTTCATTTTATACTTTGAAGCTGAACAGACAGCTACACATGAACAACACTATAAATAGAAGATTAAAAAATGATACAATAGGATAAGAGAATCTCCTCTTTTAGCTTGTAAAGTGAGGCATGAGTAAGAAAAGTATCTTGCCCATGAGCTCAAATAACTTTTTGACAAATCAAGGAATAGAGCTAAAGTATCCTTTAAAACACTATGATCAATAGCAGTTTGTCAGTAATTTATCATGAGTTCTCCTTTCACCTCTAATAGGCTTTCCTTCTAACGGGCTTTGGGCTTTGTTTAAGAGACAGTGTAAGTCATCTTGCTAGATAATTAGGCAGAATTTATTTTTTTGCAAGAGTGTATTGGCTCTTGCAGGGTTTTGCAAAAACCAGAGATTTTAGTACAAATCTGGATGTGTGCGTTTCATCCCAGCTTCGTGTTATAGGATGTCCTTTGTCACTTCTGTATGGGACCACTCTCACTTAGACTTCCTAAACTCACTGGCATTCTCTCTCTTCTGCCTAACATAGCTGCAAACACCTGTAGTCACCTGTACATATCCCTACGACCAGAGAAGGGGAAAGGAGGACACACAGAAAGCCTCTAATACCCTTCTGCAGAGACAAGCACCTCTAAAGATGAACATAAATAACCTGATTTTCAGGACTAACTGCTTCTCTAATTGAATAAGTAGATCCCAGCACTAACCATTGCCTCATGCACACGAAGACAATCAATCTTCATTTCCCTGGATCAGATGAAATAAAGATTCTGATCTGCAATTGCCAGCCTTTCTTACGTTGAAATCCAATGGTTTAATTTAGAGGGAACTGCAGCCTTTGGAAACAAAACTTCAAAGGCAAGATGTGCATGGCTACTACAAAGACTTCAGAATTTTCTTTTTTTTTAAGAAATAAAAATTAATAAATATAAAACTAGAAAAAAAAAATCCAGGTTGTTCAGATTGGTTCTGAAAACTCCTGTTTTTCTGACAATCTGATTAGAAGTGAGACAAAAGGCAAACTTTTTCAGACATTATCCTATGACTCGTACTCCGAGACTAAAATTATTCTTTGGACTCATGTATAAAATTTAGAAATCCATAAAATGCAGGTTCCGTTAGAACCTGTCTTGCCAGATATGTAGTCAAAAACTGTGTAACTCCTATCTTCTTTCTCCAAACACCTTCACAGCTTGAAAAATGCTTATGAATAGAAAAAGTTATTCTAGTTTTATTCCTTGTCTGAAGGCTTAATAGTAATTTTTTAATATAGATCAACTTGCATGATTTACTTGTCAAAACAAGTAACATGTCTTTTCAATAAGAGTTTTCTACCAATATAGATTGATGTAATCTGCCCTGTTGGGTCCCAACTTGGAGAAACAATCACGTGCAGGGTTAGTCCCAGCTTGAGTAGGTAGAGAGTAGAATGTGGAACTCTTGGTTACTCTCACATTTCAGCATTTGTCTCATTCTCAGGCAGTGAAAGAGCTTCCCTCTTAAAAGTCATAGAGGCAAATGACTAAATTGTTTTATTTTCACTCTAGATTATTCTTATATTAAAGACATCTAGCTTATCAAATACTTATGAAAATGTAGTAAGTAAGCTAGAACTTCAGTGAGCTAGAACCTTTGACGTCGGACTTCGCAAGCATTTCACTTTGTGATAAGCACATGAAAACTCTTGTTCACAAACCCCTCTACATTTTCAATTTTATTTTTAGAGCTGAAATTCTGGTTACAGCATTAATGGGCCCCTTTAAAGAACTCCACCATGTCAGCATACCACTGCCCTTACAATCTAACATGAGGTTCCACAGCTCTTGATAAAATACAATTTGAAAGCTCTTAAAGGCATTCCAGGTAAACAGTTGCTGGCCACTTACCCTGGTTAAGCTGACAAACCTATTTTCTGAATTCTTATATAGTAGAGCAAGTCCTAACGCTCTTTGCATGAAATCAAACCCACTTTGGAGTTAGCAATCTGTATTTCCTGATAGTGACTGCTCATGTGCAGTCACAGCACAGTGACTTCAATGGCAGTCCCAAAAAAGCATACAACTAAAGATCTACAAAAAAACCAAACAAAAACCTCAACAAACAATAAAACAAATAAACAAACAACCCCAAAAACCATACACACACAAAAAAGAAATTCTCTCACCTGGGAAAAGCCAATCTGAAGTACTTCTGCAAACAACAGTCCTACTGAAGGTGGTTAATCTCAACAAACATAACAAAACTAACTTGCTGTGTGTGTTTGTGTATAAAAGCTTAATTTCCAGGATAGTTTTGCAAGAAGAAAAGTTTATTTAAAAAGGACCTTTCTCTTCTAAGAGATATTTTGCTTTTTATTTACTTTTTGCTGAGTTCAATATCTGTCTTTTACATGCACAGAAAGGAAAGGATTTTAGGTCAGCCTAAAATCAGACTTTTCTGTAAGATTCAATTTTGTACTTAGAGGTTCCTATTCAAAACATCTCCTATACGCTTGTATTGTAAGCATGAATTTAACCTGGATTTTAAAACCTTTCAGCTCACTTACTGTACCAGGAAACTGGTCTAAAAGTGCCCATCCCTGTAAGCACGTAGAGCAGAAGGCAGAGTGTGAATGATACATAAATGAGGCATAACATCTGGTACACTTCAAAACTTGTCTTTAGCTCATTAGCAATGATATCTTACCTTCAGAATATAATGTATTTTTAATCTTAAAAACAAAACAATAAAAAACCCAAACAAAAGAAAAAAACCTCAACCTACAAAAAAGCCCAATCAAATAAATCAAACCCACCAAAAATCCCTCAAAATCTGTAACACTTTAGTCTCTATGTATATCAGAACAACACTTATAACTTCAAATATTCTAAAGCTGTGAAATTATTTTTGAATACCTTAAGGATAATAGATAGTGACTCTTTTTATCACCTATAATGTCCTATGTAGAAAAAGAAAAAAAAAATCTAATTTTTACACATGAATAAAAATTCTCATTTTGCATTTATTTGGTCTATTCTTATTTCAGAAGTAATACATTTAGAAATTAACTATGCAATTTTTTTCTATGGAAAAGACAGTTTTTGTTAGACCTACGAACACTTAGTCAAGATTTTCTGACAGCAGTAGAACAAAGTCCTTCCCATGTCACCAGCCTTACAGTGTGCACATGGTACATATAAATAACTCATCAATGTATATGCACTTTTCCTTGATGTATCTAAGGAGTCATGAAACCTGGCAGATAAGACAGGAGTCTTCTGTGAGTTCTGCTGTATTTCCTCCAACTGATTTGAAACTACTGTCTATCTTCTTAGAAAGCATTATAATTTCTAAGGTGTTATAAAAGTGAGGTACTGAGATCTCTTCCTTAGGGCACAAGTGAATGTAAACTTGTCACATTTTGGCTGCTTGTTGGTTGAGTGCTCCCAGGTGCTTCCCAAGGAAGCAGTCTGAACATGCACAAAACACATAATATATGAAAATTTAAAGTTCCAGCCTATCCGTGTAATTGGTTGTAGCAGTTTGACAGGTAAGTACAGTCTCATCCCTTCTCCATGCAGGAGAGCCTGACCTCATTTGAAGCAGATGAATTGCAAGCTTAAGAGACAGAGTAAGGTGAATTTCCAAATAAAGAAGGCCAAGTTTCAAAATACACAAGTTACACTTGAGCTATCTGGGACAACGACCTAGCTATGGAAGAAGGAGGACCTGTATTTTTCTCACATGTGCCTAGAACAAACTGGTTTATGGACTTAAAGACATTTTGCTTGGCTTAGAAATTCTCAGTACCAGTTGCTCAAAACCCACCTAGAAGTAAAAGACTCTGAACCTACATTTTCCCCAAACATTTATTAATACAAGAAGACAAATATATGCAAATGCCTATGTACTGTCCAAAATGTTTTGACTGACAGTTTCCATCACTCTGAGGAGAGTAAATTTTTAAAAATCATATTTTTGATGCCATATGCATGAGATGAAGAAACAACTCTTGGGGGAGATGTAGAGAGGATAATGTGATGTGCCATTTATAATTACACGTGTGCTTATTCATTTCATTTTACCAAGGGTGTTACACTGATGTGCCAAAGGAATTTTCTTCTAAGGACTGTAGGAGTAATATAACTCTACATGTTTTTAAAACTCTCTTCTGCCTCATTCTTTCTTGCATGATATACGGATGTCATTGACAACTAAAAAGGTATGCTGGCTACCTTGGCAAATGTAATCAGGGATGTTAGACAGATCTGAGCTTATGAAATGCCTGAGAATCCCAGCAGAGTTGATAATCAAACCTACAATCAGCCACTGGACCATTCTGTCCTTGACTTCAGCTGTGCACAGCAACTTCAGAACTACAAGGAAGATTAGGACAGCCTAATTGGAAAATAAAAAGTTTAAAAATGGCACTATAGCTGGTTATGGGTCAGTAGTCTCATCTGCCTGTTTCCATATAGCTGCATTTACCAGCAAATGAAAACAGAATGATTACTTAAGTAAATGGCAAGGTCTCAAAAACATGATCCTAGGGAGAAATAAATTCCATAAATGCCTCAACATATTACCTCAAAAGCCAACCAGAAAAACAGAGTCAGTGAAACAATCATCTACATTTCAATCTATGCTCATTTTTTAACATCTGTAAGTTTAACATAATGTGGTGATTCCATAATTATGTTTTGGTTGGGGTTTTTTCACTACCATTACATGGCAGAACTATTATGGATACTATTATTCAATGCCACAAATGAAAAAGACACAAAATTGCAATGACAAAAACCATTTTTTAAAGCTGTCCCTGATTAAATAAGTCCCCAATGCTTTGATTATTAAAGGATCTTCTGTGTCTTAGTTTAGGTTTTCTTCTGCATCTCCCTTTTTTCCTTCTTTCTTTCCTGTCACTATTGAACAGTGTTTTAGAAGTGAAGGGGATTTATCCTCCTCCTTGCTCAGAAATCCCACATCAGTTATGCAGTAATTGCAGCAAACAGTTTAGGGTACTAAGTTACCTCTTAAGTAATTTGTAGCCTGGTGATATTGCCTATACATGATGAATTTTGGCATACTTGTTAATAACTCATCACAGCCAGGAAGAGATTAAGTATCAGTACTGTATTTATTTGGTTTTATTCACAAAGGAACTCAAAGAAAGAATAAAACAAAGTCTAACTACAATGTGTGTGTGTGTGCCATTACTCAAAGGATGTCTCCTAAAGAATGTTTTTGCATCTCTTGATTGAAGAAAATACTTACAATTATAATCAGTCAATAGCACTCTTAATTCTAGTAGTGACTAATATAAAACTTGTGTCAGCTTGTAACCCTTTCTTTAGATAATAACAATCTTGAGTAAAATCAAGAGAGTAAGAATCTTCCTTTTTCAACCTAAAGAGTAAAACAATTCCTGTATGTTCTGTTATCATTTTATATTTTCTAGATGCTTTCTGTTTCAGTTGAGAACGGCTTCCTTGTCAACCTGCCCACTCTCACTAGTCAGAGCACTTTCATGTAATTTTCTAACTCATGTATGATTTTCAAAAAAAACTTTCTAGTCACCTTTTTAGTACTATAAAAACAAATTAAGTCTGAAGAGAAACACTGTATTTTAAGGCTTCAAGATATGATAGAATTACTGCTATTTTTAATCCAACAAGGAGGTCCTCCTTCTGTCTTGTAACACTTGATTTTTTTAAAAAAATATAATACCTATAAAACTCTTAAATCTCATAGAAGCAACCAATTAAAAATAAAAAGTATTTTTTCCCAACTGAGCAGGTCTTTATGTAGATATCATTTTTACTAACAAATAAACATACTAAGCAATCCCTCTTATAAGAACCAGAAAAAAACTAAACTTGTGGAAAGCTACAAAAAGTTAGAGCATCAGCACATAGCAATTGAGTACTCCTATTTCATGTGTAAGAGAATAAAACATCATATATTAAAAAATCAACTAAAAATTAAAGGAAAAGTGGAATATAATCTTCAAATATCCAAATACATCAAACCGCAAACAAAATATAATTATGAAATTAATTATTTTTATATTTGTAACATATCATGGAATAAGCTGTATAAAAAAAATCTGCCTTTTTTCTTTTTTTTTCTTTTTTTTTTTTCGAAGTGTAAGTCAGAAAATGTGCACTGCAAAACCTTAACTTTACTCTCTTTATGACTTTAATGTGTTACCTCCAGGATGGGGAGAAAAAATAAATTTTCACTACTTTATGCTTTGAACTTGTTCAGTAAGAAAAAAGTCACTTAGAAAGCATGCCAAATTATTATACCTCTGATATTCTTTAGATTTCTGCATACCATTTTACATAGCAGGTCTTGAAAATGACAATAACAATCAGCATAAAATTATGAAATGCATCCATCAAGCCAGTTCCTACCCATCTAATTTTGCTTCAGTAACACACTTGTTCAGTTTTCTTAGAAAAATATGTTAAACCAAGTTCACCAAAAAAGATAAGGATTAGACCACATTAAGAAAGTGCTATCCTGCTAATTAAATTTCATACAACAGTTTTAACACAAAAACATCAAGAAGAGATGAAATACAAAACTATCCAAGTCAATCACAGAATGGGAAGATTTTCTTTACATGGAAGATGATCCAAATCTCTCAAAACTATGGAGGCAGCCAACCACAGAGAAGTGATTTCCTCAAAATAGGTTGTCATTAATATAAACACTTCCTGGCTCTGAGAGTTAGCAATGACTACGAGACTGAGCAGGTGATAGAACCTTTCAGCCACTTCTAGTTTTCAGAATTAACACTTTCCCTTTTCTGAGGTGCTGCCTGCAGCACAAATTCCATTTATTTTTGTAAATTAACAACAGATGCAGTATTTCATATTGCATGCCTTTTCTTTCTTTAATCTAAAATTGTTTACTGATGTGATTATAGATAGTTTGAATAAAATACTCAGGCCTTGTAATCCTGAACTCCCAGGCTGCACAGCCCGTGGATCCACCATCATTAGAGGTCTCTGAATAGATCAGACATACATGTGTTACTGTATGTGTGTTAGGGTGGAACAGTGTGAGGTCGGAAAATTTTTTGGTTTTCACATTTCAAGAGCTGTTACCTATAGCTAAGTGAGATGACTCTGTCAGGACAGTTTATAACTAGCTGTAAAATGTAGTATGAAAAACAATATCAACTGCAAAGTAGACTGTATTGGCATGCACAAATGTACATACTACGTTAACTTGTTTTTCCAAGACTTCTGTTACATATATGTTCTAGTATAGATTCTATTTCATGGCTGTTCTAAAACGTGTATTTATCAAAATTCTTTTTATGAACATGCAACACCCAGGCACTCAGCAATAGGACAAGGGGGCACGGGCTTAAGCTCTGCCAGGGGAAATTTAAGTTGGAGATCAGAAAAAAATCCTTTACAGAGAGAGTCATCAGGCATTGGAATGGCCTGCCTGGAAAGGTGGTGGATTCACCATCCCTGGAGATTTTTAAACACAGATTGGACGTGACACTGAATGCCATGATCTAGTAAATGGACTGGAGTTGGACCAAGGGTTGGACTTGATGATCTCGGAGGTCTTTTCCAACCCAATCGGTTCAATGATTCTATGATTCTACCACAATTTTAACTGAAGAGGACCTTAAAGTAAAAACATACCCAACCATTTTAAGTTCAGATTCCCATGTAAATCCGCCTTCAGTAAAAATGAGTCGGTCTCATACTAAGTTTTATTTAACACATTGATGTATCGCATGTTGCTACAGTTTTGTCACTCTTTTCATGTTCAAAACTCTTCTCAGATTCACTTTAGAATAAAATGAGAAATTAGAAGTGATCAAGAAGATGAACAAAAATAGTGATAATTTTGAATGTTCTTCACTGGCACAACTATGTAAGGAAGGCATTTCTACTTTTTCTTTCTAATAGGAATTTACCTACACAGATTAACATCAAGAACAATCACTACATTTTAAATTATCTACATCTGAACTCCTGAGAGAATTTTAATAGAACAGCACCTCTACTGATAATGACAGATGTGGCAAAAGGTGGTTTAAAACTCACTTAATAAGAACATGTAATTCACAGTGATGTGCCCTGGACCACACAGCCTGTTTTGCTTATGACAGTCCTGGAGCAGCCAAACTCCTCAACAACACTTAACAGGATTTCTTTTGGAACTGAGAGACAGACGTCAAATTTGCTCCAATCTGTGCAAAACAGCTGTTCCTGAATGTAACCTTGGATGCCTGGTACAACCACCAGGGAAAACAATCATGGGCTGTGAGCCAAGGGTGTGCTGTTTCAGTAGGACCTTCTGTATTACAGCCAAAATTTGAGGAAGCACCATCTGTTCCAACATCAAAGAACACAACTTTTGTTTGTTTGTTCTTTGAACCCCCCAGTTCCCACCTCAATGTTTTGTTCACCTGTGACATTGCAACATGTCTCTGGCTTTGCAGAGGATGAACCAGACACAACAGGGAATGATCTTCCTTGATTTGCATTATCCAGCTCATAGTAGGGAGCAAAACTACAAATTAAACTGCAATCACACAAGAAGCTGTTTACAACAGAAAGCACAGGGACTTTTCATTCTTCAAATCCCATTAATGAAATCCACACAAATAGGTCCCATAGCTTTTTCCTCAAAAATTAATGCTAAAGCATTTATTCATAACTGCATATTCTTTTCAAAGGAATAACAATTACCAGGCTTTAACGACATCTCTTTAGAGACTATGGGTATATAATATGTATAAACCTAAAATAATTGTTTGGCTGGAAGCCTGGCTAAACCACAATTCTGAGAGTGAAAATTAATCTTTCAGATGAAACAATTTTTTTCCTGGTACAGTTACATTCATTGTACAAGTCTGTACTTTGAAGTCAGCAATTTGGAAAAGTGCTTTCCTTCTTCAGAAATAAAATAAAAATAAAGGAATAAAACCGATTGCTATTCAAACTAGCTGACACTTACAGTGTTGGAAGAAAATTGGAATAATCTGCATGCTATGGAATGGATACGAATTTGTTATTTACAAAATGAACTTTTTTTGAAGGTTCATATACACAGGTAGTGAAAACCAACAGATCTGTGAGTCAAAAAACAAACCGATGTTCAGAGATTTAAAAAAAATAAACAAAAAAGAAGAAAACAAACAAAAAACCACAAAAACTTTTATTCATATTTAAATATTTCAGGAATAGGCATTTTAAGGCTACTATTGTCACATAAGAATTCTGAAATTTTAATTTTTTTAGGTGGACTTGCATAGCAACGCCCCAGCCCCATTAAAACTTCTTATTTTAAAGTAGTATTTTGTGACAAATTCTCCAATAAAACTGTAGCTATGATGACACAGGTAAGATACCGAATAATATTAAATAATTAATTTTATGAACTACATATATTCTAATAAAACAGTGTATTTTAATATGTGCAAGTCACCCTATATTCACAGAAAAATCAGGATATTTTCATGGCAATCTTATATAGTCTAAAGAAAGAAGGTAAATAAGAGAAAAAGAAAATAAATAAGAAAGAAGGATTACATCTCTAGTTTACAGATAAGGTCACAAAGAGTATGTCATGGTTTGTTTCCATACAGTCTGTTTACCACTGAAATTTTACAATCCAAACATATTTTTCAGGAAACAGTGTGTATTTTTCAGACAGAACATCATAAAATATTTATATGAACTCATTAAACACAACTTGGCATTGGACTAGCTTTATCTCACTCTAACTTCTCAACTATTTTAATAAGAACTTAGCTTGTGTTTCACTTACACAAAATGACCACATTTTCCAGGTGAATGAATGCTGTTAATTTTCCAAGAGTTCTACTAGCAATGCCTCGGAAAAGAGCTGCAACCTTAAACTCAGTACATTAATTTCAAACAGTATGAAGTCTTTGCAGAAGGACTACATTAGCTGAAAACTTTCAGATATGAAGAGGTTTTTTCAAGTTAGTTTGGTCTCCAATAGAATAATTTCTCAACCTAATTGACATTTTCATAAACTCTCAGAAACTTATTTTTTTTAAAAACAGCCTGATTATTTTATTAAGCCTGAAAAGACTAAACACTACAAATAAAAGCTTTCCTTACTATGGAATAGACAATAGAGTGTGGGATGTTTTTTGAAAGTCTTTTTTTGTATGGGTAGATTCAAACAAAGAATAATCAAAGACAATGGAGATCTTGAACTATAGTGTACATCTGTAAAAATCTGTCTCAAATACAAAATACAGAAAGCACTGAGAAACACACCAACCATCCAATCTTTTCTGAGTTTTAGTGATTCTAATATCCACCAAAGCCTCAAGTTAAAAAGCTTGTGTTGGGTTTCTACTACTGGTAAACCAATTGACTTCAGCCAGTCAATGAATGCTCTAAGTCAAAGCAGTAGACTTGACCACATGAGTGTACTACATAAACTTAA
>VWZD01002295.1:35999-47995 GCA_013396695.1 Sakesphorus luctuosus | reverse complement strand
TTGGGCAGTTGGCATTTTGCCAGCTCTACCCAAGACATAGACAAAGGAACCTTGCCATGTAACCCTGTGCTAAACCACAAAACCCCTACAAGCTCTTCTACCAAGCAGAAGAAGTTCAGGACCCTGATATTACCTTTTGAGAAATCTCTAAGGGTCAATTCTTTCACTTATAAGAAACTAGTCTACCCAAGACCAAGAAGAATTAGGATGGCAACCCAGGTTCTAAGATCAACTTCTGCTCCAGAAGTTAAAAGCTCTCCTCAAATTACAGGATGATTTTCTTGAGGACACTAACAAAATCACCTGCTATGCAATCTGGTGAAGGAGACATGTTTCTGGTATCCAAGTGACTCCCAGATAAAGTGTGATAAACACACAAATAGGTCATTCCCTACCCCAGCCCATCATTATGACCCACTCCAGAAGGTAAGGGGGACCCAGGTTTTTGTTAAAAGATCACTTGGGCAAATTAGAGTGAAACCACACTGAGTGATCAGTGTTTGTAACTATATATGTAAGATTTATTTTGTAACAATTTGGTTGAAATGGAAAGCAGGTATGTAGCCATTTTTGTTGTTATTAGTAATACAGCAATACAAAAGCACAAAAATATCACTTACAAAAATGTATAAAGGAAAAAGGGAAGGAAAGGGGAAGGGAAAGGAAAGCAAAAGAGTGAAACCCTGTAGATCTCAGCAACGAGACTTTATTGTTGCTATTTAGTTGTCCATTGGTCGAAGTGACGGTCTTGATCCTTGGGGGTGGGGGAAGAGGCCTATGAAACACAAAGTTGGATGTACCGATACACCCTTAGGTTCAGGTGGGAACGCCCTGGTACTACTCACGAGTGTGTCCGGAGCTTTCAGTCCTCTGGTGGAAGGCCTCATAATGAGTCGGGGGATGCTTCGAGGGTCTTTGATGGTTTATGACACCTTCTAAGACACGACAGCTGCCTCTCCCGTCAGAGCAGCTAAACCAGTAAATGCACCACCAGACCTTCGCCGTGGCGGGGGAGGAGAGGAGAGTTTTACTACTGAGCCGAGAACAATTACCATGACAAAGAGCACCCTCTTGTGTCTGCTTCTTATGGCTTCAGCAAAGCACCTTGGTGCCTCCACAAATGGGCAAATATTATGAGTTATTGACAGTCCTGTCTCTCACATCCCTCACCAGCTGGCAAGATCAAAAGGGCCACTTGATCTAACTTACAGCACCTGAGGATGGAGGCTGAAACTTCCAACTGTAGAAAGGTTTATGTATTACTCTCCTCAAGCCTTCAAGAAAAAGGTTCTTCAAAGTCAGGAACAAACCTGGAAAGTAAGCTATCATCTACTAGGGACCTGCAGAGAGGTTTGGATGGCCTGCTGCAAACAGGCATTATTTAGTGAGGTACATGGAAACAAGCTGAGTTGAACATGCTTCTCCAACACATACACACTTGAGCTGAGGAACTAGTTATACCAAAGACTTTAACCTGAAATGTAATACAGACTGCCTGAAAGTGCCTGAAGCAGCTTATTGTCTTCCACACATAGCAAAAGTGGTTGGTCCTCTTCTGTGGCTGAGCATAGCTAGTTTTCATTGTGAACTGCTGTGTCTTCTTGATATGCTGGTGGGGCAAAAGTGGAAAGGAGACTGCATGTATAAATTTAGCCTTGATTTGTAATGAAGATCTGGGGAAAGAATGAGTCTAGAATTGCAAAGAAAATGTGCAACTCTTCTGTCCCTGACTCCTATACTTTTCCCCAGCATTTCTGATTTTGAGTAGACTAATGAGTCTCTCATCATAAAGAGGTTGGCTTTCCTACTTCTTTAATCATATCCAAACATATTTAAGTGTGTGAAAGCCACACACCGTCCTGTCCCAGGAGGAAAATTGTATTAACACGCATTTTGAGGCCACTCCTGAATTTCGGTGCTCAACATTGACTCTCTTTACCACCATCACTTTCACCGGTCCACTTCCAAAGTATGATTGATAGTGCAGCCTCATATGACTTGGTCTGGGACATCAGTTATTTTGACCATCTTTTATGAGTAGCTAAGTGCTGCCCCTTAGAAATTAATTCTGATAATAAATATTTTTATACTTTTTTGAACAGAAATAAAAGTGCAATATATTCTTGTAGCAACATTGCCATGCTAAATAACAGCTCCTATTTTAATGATGTCATGATGTCATGGTGTAACCAGGTGAGTACTCTTTTTTAAAAAAGGGAAAAAAATATGCGTATATGAAATTAGCTCAGTTAGTTAGAGCATAGTGTTAAGGACACCAAGGTCATGGGTTTGATCCCTTTATAGGCCACTCATGTAAGAGTTGGACTTTATGAAGACCAAATTGGACTTCTATTACCCACCTTGTAGGTCTCTTCCAACTCAGAATGTTCTGTGAAACAAAATATGTGTGTATATATGTGTGTGTCATTTTCACTTTATTTCTAATGTTTGTTTTGAAAAAAATGATAGGAGGGATCTCACTGGAACACATAAGAATAAATAGCTACTCAAAATTGGTTAAGGCGTGTCTTCTTCACCCACTGGACCAGAACATCACAGAATCACAGGTTCACAGAATATGCTGAGTTAGAAGGGACACCACAGGAACCATCAAGTTCCAGCCCTTAGCCTTACACAGGACCATCCCCAAAAGTCACACCATGTGGCTGAGAGTGTCATCCAAATGCTTCTTGAACTCTGTCAGGCTTAGGGCTGTGACCACTTCCCTGGGGAGCCTGTTCCTATGCCTAGCCACCCTCTAGGGGAAGAACTTTTTTCTAATATCCAACCTAAACCTCCACTGATACAATTTCAGGCCATTCCCTCAGGTCCTGTCACTGGTCACCACAGAGAAGAAATCAGTGTCTGCCCCTCCTCTTCCTCTCACAAGGAAGCTGTAACCACAATGAGGTCTCCCCTCAGTCTCCTCTTCTCCAGGCTGAGCAGACCGAGTGACCTCAGCTGCTCCTCATGCAGCTTCCCCTCAAGGCCCTTCAGCATCTTTGTTGCCCTTCTTTGGAGGCTCTCTAATAGCTTAATGTCTACATTGTGATGAGTAAAATTGCACACAATATTCAAGGTGAGGACGTACCAGTGCAGATTAGAGCTCAATGGGTTACAGGACAAAGTGAGTATCCAGGCAAGCATTTAAGGTATGTGTTATTTAGATGATAGAACACAGTGCATCCTACAGAGAGGAACTATGGGCTATTGTGTTCATAGAAACTCAGATAACTTTTAGAGGTGTACCCTACTTACCATAGGTGCCTAATGAACAATGTTCTTAGACTTTATTATTTTGACTTCACAGAAGCTGCCTTCCAGTGAAAAGGCAATCTTTGTTCCTTGGTTTCTTAAAAATAGGTAAGAGAAAACAATTTCTTAAACAGCCATGCAGCTAAGCTATGTTTTGTTCTCAACCCTATCATGTGTAATCTGTTACAATTTCAGATTGTGAGGATATTTTAAAAAGATTTTACTCAGACAATGTGAATATTTGCATACATTTATCTGGGATGGCTGAGATGGGCTCAGAACACCTCTGTTCTGGCATCTGCAGAAGGTAATGTTTGCATAGAAAGGCCGAAAATTAAGGTGACTAATTAGCTTCCATACAATGTTCCCATCACCTCTCAAAACATTTCAGTGTCTAGACAAATCCAATGTAACTAAAATTAATAGCCTGACAGTTGAAATAATTCATACCAGTGTATAATCCTCCTTAGCATCTTCTCACCAATAGCATTAGAGGAACTCAGTTATTCATAATTAGCAAATGTGCACGTACAATGTGTAGTGGGTCTGGCTGAGCCAGAATTTATTTTCCCATAGTAACCCTTACAGTGCTGTGCTCTCCATTAGTAGCTAGAGGAGTGTTGATAACAAGCCTATGTTTTGGTTACTGCTGAGCACAGCACTGTAACATTCCTTCTTCAGCCAGAGGCGAGATCCTGGGAGGGGATACAGGTAGGCCATCTGACCCATATTGACCAAGGGGATATTTCATACCATATGACGTCAAAACAGACATAAAACTGAGGCAAACAGCTGGAAGGGAGACATTCACTGTCTTGTGATGACTCATGCATGCTGGAGCTCCACTTTTCAGAGAAGTGGCCAACCATCACTGCTTGTGGGAAGTAGAGATTAAATGCTAGCTTCTGCTTTGTGTATATGCACGCTGCTTGTGTTGGGTTTTTTTTCCTTTTTGCATAAATATAAACTGCCTTATCACAACCCATGGTTTGTGTTATTTCCTTTTCCTCCCACTTTGCTCTCTCCCTTGTCCAGCTGGGAAGGGGAGTGATAGAGTGGCTGGGTGGGCACCTGGCATTCAGCTAATGTGAACCCACCACAGATGTACAGAGATCATCAACCTCAATGCTGCTGAGCAATAGGTAAGTGATAGAAGAAAACTGCTGCCTAAGAAAGCCAACTAAGTCCTCTAATTATCTCTATCTTCATAGCACTAAGCAAAGCCTTACTTGAGAGGCATAGGGACACAAACCTCCCAGGTCCTTTCTCTGAACTGGATTCTTGATATGGGGGTGGGATGAACCCTTGAAGGTTCATACACTGTAATGTTTGGGGGCCACCTCTGAACTACCAGATTGCTCTGGGGGCTCTGGGGCATGGAGAGTAGATGGGAGAGGCTGTCAGCTGACAGGGAAGAAGAAAGCGTCTTTCTAACCCTAGGAGAAGCAAAAGGTCAGCATCTCACATCAAGTCATTTCACAGCATGGCTGATTAAGAACAGTCATTTGACTTTCATTAGCATATTTGGAAGAGCTCAGCTGTGCCTGGAGACAATTCTGACACCCCTGCCTCACTCAGTGGATTTGAAAGACTTCCCACAGGAAGTGGTAAGAAATAGCAGAAGAGCAGCACAACACTGCTCTCAGACATGTGTGCTACCCTGACTGATTTTAATGGCAAGTACCACAGAATGCTCCTCTGACCTCAGAATGTTATGTGAAAAACATATTTATTTAGGCTTAAAGGAAGAAAAGAAAAAATAAATTCAGAAGGAAATATTGTATCAATACCTTTGCTTCGATCAAGCATCAGAATTAGGAACAATGAATAATAATGCACAAATAAATAAACTGGATGAACAATAAATGGACACAGCAAAACCTCACCCTTCTGCTACCTCAGCTGTAACAATCCCTCAGAATCATGGAGCTCCAACAATTTTAGGTTTCTGAAGAATGCAAAATAATAAAAACTTGCACTGCTTAAAGAGCATAGGTAATAAAGCAAGTGCTTTATAATTTGAAATGATCTATTTCTTCCTTTAAATACAAATTGGCTTGCTCAATGAAGTGGAAATTTAACTGTATCCATTAAAACATTAAAGACCATAAATAAAAAAGTAGGAATTAATTGTGTTGCCTATTTTTAAGAGGTTGGAGTTTAGTTTTTCACATTCTGGCAGTCTATCAAACTCAGCTCCATTATAGATGTCTTAGAGCTGAATTGATGATGATACTCAAAACTAAGGGCAATCTCTTAAGTAGTCCTATTCTCATGAAGGAGCTCAAATGTATAGATGGCTTATGTGACTCTATCATTCTTACTGTGTGAATTACAAATGTTAGAAATGTCAGCTTAATGAGTCATGCAAGTCTACAATGTTCTAAGTCACTGGATCCAATTAATTTTTAAGTGTGCCTAAAACGAACAATGAATACTGAGAAGAAGCAATTCAGTGGTTTTCTGAACACTTACTTTTTGACTTCTGTTTTATAAGTTGGATGTAATAATGCTTTCAAATAGCTATTCAAGTCAATTATTAACAATGATTGAAATTTTTAAGGAGTATGTTTTCTTCAGCCGTTAAGCCTGCTACAGAAATTATTCCAATTTGCATGAACAAATGAGGAAACAGATAATGCAGGTGTTAGTGAAAAAAATGGTAATTCTTTTCTTTATGCCTGTTACTGGAAATAACTAGTCAGAGTGGAAACATGATAAAACATATCCATTTTTAAAAATATCTCCATTCTATTTGCTTCATTGAACTTGAAAACTGCTTTGATTTTGTACTATATTTGGTATAATTTAACAGAGTGAATTTTGCTTCCAGTGAATCCTGGTTTTATTGAGCAGTGTAGGCCAATGTAATTGGCTGGGCTTACAGCTATGAAGAGTAAGAGCCATTTGTTGTTACAGGCAGGCTTTCTTGATTTTTATATAAACAATTTTTACCATAGCTCTTACATTTGGACCATTAAACTATAAATTCTGATTAGAGGTATCTTGCAAACAAATGTGTTTGCTTGGGCAACAATTCTGTGGTGACTTTTCTCAGCTGTAACTCATCTGAAGCTACTGATTTTTTCTACATGTTGTGAGAACACCAACAAGCAGAGTGTGAATAAACCCCTCACTTTAGTGACCATATTAGGGCATGTCACCTGGTGTGGCAGGCCTGTTTTCCAAAGTGACTTAAACACAACTCTGTTCCCTGTCCCCTGCCAACATCGCTTCCTGCACACTTTGGAAAAGGGTCTTCTGGAGTGGTGTCACACCTTATCTTCCCAATGGGTATGGATTTGGAGCAAGAGAAAAGAACATGAACTAAGGGTGCTGAAGAATGTACACAATTTGTACCACTTTGCTAACAGTCAGTGGTCTTTGTAAGCAGAGCTGGGCACAGTAGTTTTCCAGGCTGATGCAGAAAGACAATCCTGAGCTCACTGGTGAGAATCTGTGGACCATTATCCCAAGGACTCTCCTAACTCTCACTGAGGAAAAGCAGCAAATAGCCAACTGATGGCAGCACTACAAACTGGACTACTAACTACTTTAGTTGTTCACTCCAGAAAGAGTGGAGCCCCAGACACTAAAGAAAAAAAAAAAGAAAAAGGAGTTTGAGGAGAGGAGAACCAAGCAGCACACTGAAACTTCTTACACCTAAGTTCTCATGCCATAGAAGTGTTTTTGGAGCACTTGAGTACTTGGAGCACTTGAAGACCAAAACACTTGCAATCTTCAGTATGAATGAAAGATTCAGCTTGACTGAATTAATTTTCAGAAAAAGTCATCAGTGGTTTATTAGATTTCACTAATTGCAAGTAATAGTGCTGGTGCCAACACCCTATTACAGCATCACAGAGAAGTGTTGGAGAAGACAGCAGCTGTAGGGCTCATTTTAAACTATTGTAAATACTGACCCTTTCAAGACAAGATTTGGGCTCAGATACACCTATCAGAACAAGAAACTCTTACCTTTTGTGGTGCTGCAGGCAGTCCTAAATGTGTAACCTAGAAATAGAAACTGTCAAAATGTAAGTATAGAAGGGGGTGAAAAAAGGCTATATATTCTGCCAGAAGGTGTAAAAAAATTTCTCAGCTTGGAATAAAACCTTTTCCTGTGGGATTGTATTTTAAGAGCCAAGTGACCAAACTTCAGTTTCCCTGTAACTTAAATGAGGTTTAAAATAAGGAATGAATAAACAAAATAGAACTGTATAAATGAAAGTGAAAAAAATACACAGCTGATTTATGCCACCTACTGGATTTTTCCTGAAGTATTTTTTCAATTGGTTTAGTTGTCATAATGATGTCTGTCACTCCAGCAAGTACATTCGCACGGGAGACTACTTGCACAAGTAAACCAGCAGATATGAAGCCGATGACTCACACAAGTAAATGGCATCTGTGGACTAACACAGCTGGAGGAGTGCAGATGGAGGTACACCCATTTATTCAGCTAAGCTGATGGCTGTAGGGCAGCCAAGACATCCAAAGCTGCAGGGAAGCACTGAAGTCTGGCACTGACGAGTTTCTCAGCTCCTATCAGTGTCTAAGGGAAACAGGCTGGCCTGGCTTCCCGACTTTGGTCTACTCCCTCTGGCTGTCTTGGATATTTTGTTCCCAATGTCCAAGGTGTTTATGGACACATTGATGGTTTTCAAACAATGCAAAGAGGCAGTGTGCGTGCTTTATCTTCTATCCCTCAGCACTCCTGCAGCTGAGGTTCTGTTGGGAATCCACAACCAGCCCTGGTGGTACAGTCTGTAAAATGACCTGTGAGATTAAAAAAAATCTACTGAAACAGAGGGGTAAAAAACCTTCTGGTATGACCCACTGACAGCAAACAAAAAAAATTGAACAGAATCATATCTAGCAGATCTCTCAAATGGATTCAGTGAATGCACTCAACTCCACCTACATAAAACTGACGGTCTTCACTTTCCAGGCAACAGTGTTAGAATTAAACTCTTTTTAATTTGTGACCTCTCCACTGGGTTGTTCATTGTGCCAAATGATAATCTTGTTAATGATAACATTTTTGCAAGGTTCAAGGGATCAGCCAAAGGCGTGCATCAGCAGAGGACAGATCATCACTAATAGATGACATTTTGTACTTTAAAGACTTGTGCAAAAGGAGTTATAGCGAAAGGACAACTTTCAGAATTACCTTTTTTGACAAAAAAAAAAACAAAACCAAAACAGGCAAAAATGTCTTTTGATTTTTTTTTTCATCAGGAACACTAATTACAGTTATTTTCAAAGGTGCCAGCAAACTTCAGTAATGTTTAGTCATTGGCATCATCACTGGACAGACTCAAAGCAGAGATGCCCAGACATGCATTAAATGACTACAATTTCCTGAAGACTTGCAGTGAGGTTGCTGTGATTCGTGTTAGGACTAATGGCAATTTATGACAGTCTCCTATGACTTCGTAACTCCACAGATGACAAACGCAGTAATGTGTTGTCAACCTCACCAAACACCCATTAAAAATGGAGAAAAACATTGCACTCTAAACCCATACTCAAAGTGTGACTTGAGCTAACAAAACCAAAGCAATTCATTATTAAATGATCAATTGTGTACTTGCATTCATCAGGCATCTAGGTACTCATCCAGAACACAAAATACAGATAGGTACTAACAACATTAATTTTTTTCCTCACTGGTTGTTTCTGTAACATCATAGATAATAAAGATCTGCACAGTTAGCCTGAAAAGCAGGAGTAGAAAATACTAGTTACGTGAAAGAGTGATGAATGAATGTTCTGCTTGGAACTGTTGCATTTTTACACCTTGTAATTCATCTCTGAGGTTGGCTGTCACACTTTGTTTCTAGTGAAAAGTCATATATCAGCAGCTGGTGACTGTTATTATTTCTGCTTTGTCTGTCTTTGCCTGCTTTATGCACTGTGCTTTTTTTCTTGTTTCATCTGTTCCAGGTTTTCTCTTCCTCGTTCTGCTGTCATTTCTTATGTGCTTTTTCTTCTCCTATCTCGTCTTGGTTTTTATTTTATTTTGTCTTTCTTGTTATTTTGATTTAGCCTCCTTTCATCTACTTTTATATTTTCATTTTCAATTGACCCCAGGACAATTAGCATGTGAGCACCTGAAAACATTCCTGCACATGTGTTCCACAATGCACTGAGCTTCACAAACTGGAGATTCACTTTCAAGACTCACTCAGTCCTAGACAACAACTTTGGAGACTGATCAATGCCCCTATGAGGTGAGAAAATCTCAACTGGTTTCATTCAGGAAGGAATTTCACATTTTGATATCGGAAGCTAAGTACGCCTGTCTGCATTGCTCACCTTAAATTTTTGTTACCGGAGAAGACGCTGGGGTTTTGAGAACGTCGGTCTTTTTCTTTGTTTTCTGGGCTTTGACGGAACAGGAGCAGAGACACACTCTTCACAGAAGTTACGGTCAGCAAACTGCTCCTTTATTGTTTACATAGCATACACACTTAACAATAGTACAGCAATACAATTGGCCAGTAGCTAGGGTGGATATCCAACTCCATACCCCTGGATTGGTCATCTTATTAAAACTATACCCTCTTATCCGTTCCCAGTAGAAACGGCTGCATTCTTTCTTATTATTTACTGTTCATCTTGCTACTGTTCTAAAACACAGGGGCCCCGTTTTCCCCTTTCTCCCTGGCCTGGGCTGTGCATATAGGCTTCTAGTAACACATTATGGCCTGTGTTACTGAAATATTTTTCTACAAATTTTAGTTATATACACCATTAGGTGTAAAGGCAAATCCTAATTTGGTTTCACTAAACATTGTTTTCATGTTCTCTCTTGCAGGACAATGTGCAGTTACATCAGAAGTGTCAATCCCAGCAAAGTGATGCAAGGAAAAAGTTTCAGTTTCTGCGAGTTGAATGATGGTCATACACGTGCACCAAGCCCACACACCTGCTGCTGGGACTTACTTGAGGACCATCTGACTGCTTGAGACCAGGGCATAGCGCGGTCTCTCTGGAGGATGGAAAGTGCAATAAATGTCTCCAACAGCGTTCTGTGAAAAGTTATTTAAATGTAAAATATTAAAAGTTACTGCAAAGCATGAAGCAGCAAGGATCTGGGACTTTCTTCAACTGGGACAGGCACTCACCGTTTCTATCACTGGGAGTTAGCTGATCTCAAAGAGGGTGATGCTTTCCTTGGCTTCTTCTAGCAGAAATAAATTTCTACCTACTGTAACTTATTACCATCTGATATGCTGAGTCATGAAGCTGAGGTTATAGAAGTCTTTATGCAATCTTTATAAATCAGCCTCACATAATCTTAGGTGCTTTCTGCTTCATCTCTGTTGAGTCACTCATTTGACAGTTGTCATTCATCTTAGATTGAGATGTAATTTAATAGTTTCATTTCAGCATGAAGATAGCGTCATCTAAAGTTCAGCCCAGAAAGATTTAAAGGTGTAACAGAGGAAATATTAATACTGTAAGTAATATCTGTAGAGCTGCATGCATCTATAAATCACATAGTGCCGAGTTGGAAGGGCAGCCTTATGTAAAGCAGAAAAAAGCATCTTCACTTCTCTTCCCCTGCAGAGTACAGTGCTCTGCCATGCACACCTGCTCCTGAGCTGATGGCTACCACCGCCTGTACCTGTTGGGATCACCTGCCCACACAGCTATCAATCAAAGTGTGTTTATACCTATAGGGGAATTAAAGTATGAGGGAACCTGTGAATGGGAGATATAGTCCAGCAAGGAGCCAAGCAGCCACACAACAGAGCGTCTGAGCTGCGGCAACATGGGTGTTTTATTTGCGGGTCACACCTCTCCCCCTAGGCCAGGCCCCTAGTTGCCTGCCCAAACTTGACCTGCTCAACCCAGGGGACCACACGGCTCAAAAAGGGCCTCTTCGGCTCGATGACTCCACGCTCTCTCTGACCTCGACAAGGCCTGCGCCGGCCGCTGTCCCGGCGGCGAGGGCGGGCAGAGGCTGCAGGGCGGTCGCGGAGCCGCCTCTGACCGGGGCCCGGGCCGTGCTGTCGTGAGGGTCCTGCGGACAGCGCGGCTNNCGCCGGCGGGGCCCGCCCCCCAGCCACTCCGGCACCAGGCCCGGGCTCGGGGCCGCCGCGGCGCTGCACCCACCGCCCCACTGTGCCTCCGACGGCCGCTCGGGCCGCCGGCTCACGCCTCGCCTTTCCTGTCGCACACCTGCCTCGTGGGGGAGGGAGGAGTGGGCAGGGAGGGGTGGTGCTCCCCCCGGCATACCATCCCAGCGCTTGCCCCGCGGGTAGAGAGGATTTCGCGGTCGCCCGGCCCGCGTGGGGCAGGGTCGGGGGAGGCGCGGCAGGAGGGGAAACAGCCGCCTGCTGCTGCCCGCCAAAACGCGCGGGGTGGCGGGGCGGGACCGGACGGGACGGGCAGAGCCGCGCCGACCCCTCGCCGGCTGCGCCCAGCCCGCCGCGATGCCCAGTGACACTCCGGCCTCCAGCAAGCCCCCGGACGTCGCGGGCCCGGAGGACAAGGCGGGCGGCGCTGTGAAGGCGGCGGCCCCCATGGCGGGCGCCCCGGCGGACAGGGGTGCCGGCGCGGTGGCGAAGAAGCGGCCGCGCCTGCCCAAGTGTGCCCGCTGCCGCAACCACGGCTACTCCTCGCCGCTGAAGGGGCACAAGCGATTCTGCATGTGGCGGGACTGCCAGTGCAACAAGTGCAGCCTGATCGCCGAGCGGCAGCGAGGGATGGCAGCGCAGGTGAGCCGG
>VWZD01002295.1:193-35913 GCA_013396695.1 Sakesphorus luctuosus | reverse complement strand
GGCGGGGCTGTGCTCGGCGGGGTTGGTGGCCGTCGAGGCTGTGCTCGGCGGGGTGGGTGCCCGGCAGGGTTGATGGCCGGCGGGGCTGTGCCCGGCGAGGCTGGTGCCCGGCGGGGTTGGTGCCCGGCGGGGCTGTACCCGGCGGCGTTGGTGCCCGGCGGGGCTGTGCCCATAGGGTCTGTGCTCGGCGGGGTTGGTGCCCGGCGGGGTTGTGCCCGTCGGGTCTGTGCCCGGCGTGGCCAGGCGGCCGCGCCGAGGTGCGGTGTGCATCCGCAGCCGTGCGGGACCTCCCCTGGACTAGAGTCAGGAGACTGGCCGCCGCCTTTCTACGTTAATGAGACTTCGAGCTTAATTTTTTTAGATGTTTTAATTTTAGCCCCCTCACCCCATCCTCCGTAGCACACGGGAGCTGCACGAAGGCGCGGAGGGCCGCAGCGGGGGATAGTGGCGGGAGCGCTTCCAGAGCGCTCTGCAAAGCCCGGCCCCCTGGACAGCTCCCGCCGCCCGGGGCCAGCTGCCGGCCCAGGGCCCTTTTGCAGCTCGCCTTTACCGGGATGATTAGTAATTTAGCCAGCTAGGTGCTTTTCGAAAATAATTTGCGCTGCTGATTTCAGATTCGATATAATTGCGTTTTCTGATTCTAAGTGGCTTTACTTGAGCGCATTTCTAACTTTTTCTTTCCCTTTAACGGCGTTGTTGCAGATTTTGCACATAACAGCTCTGCAAGAGGCTGGGTAGGTGGGTCGTCTTAAATCTAAACGAGGCCTCAGTATTCGCTGCATCCAATTTATATTAGGAATCATTTTGTTTCGTTGGGTAGTCCCGCTGAAGTCACAGCTCTCTGGCAGAGTAAACATAGGGCTGTATTAGCCCTGCTGATCCTTATCTTGAAAACTTGTCTAGGAGCAGTTCTCGGCGTGTAATGGCAGCTGCCATTCTCGAGCTCTGCCAGGGGCGTTGCGCGCTCTGCGTAGTGCAGTGGTCCCCTGCAGAGATTTTAGAAGGCACTTGGGCTGCTAGTGCAAGTAAAGGCAGTGCTGTCAGACCCCGACATCCAATTTGCAACTGATGTACACTCAGAGCTTCGTGATCCCACATAAAATGAATGTGTGTCTTTTTAAAACCTAAGCAGCTCTGGATTAAATCCTTCTCCACTTTTGTATTCAATTACAGTGCAGGTGTATGAAACGTCCTCAGATCTCAATGGGATTCAGTTTTTGTTCATTTGAACAATTCTTCCTTGTCGGTGGTGGGGCACTCCAGAAATTGTTGTTATGCTGGAGTGACATGCATTGTCTCTGCCTGGTGTGAATCATGAAATAATAAACGTGAATTCCTTAGCTATCTGCCACACGAAATGGAGCACAAAGTGTCATGTTTCCCGAGCAAATGTCCCCTGCTATACAGACTATTCCTTTGCGACTCAGCTGCTTCTCTCAGGCAGTGGATGCCTCCTGCTAGCAGGCTCTGGTGATGGCCGTCCTGGGGGTTTTCTTTTCCCTGGCTAGTATTTGAAAGTGGTTTTGAAAGCCTCCCTAACTAAACCTTATCTGTGTAGGAGTTGCACATTGAAAGTCTGTCTTTTTCCCCTTTCAGTAAGCCCCTTGACGCCGGTGGAATTTTACAGGTCAAGGTTATTGGCTTGTGAAGTCAAAGTTACAGTGGTGTTTGCAAGTCTACACCTCCTTCTTGGGATGTCTCTTACTAGAAAGGGCTAATACTAATTAACAGTATTCCACATCTGTATTAGAAAAAATGGTGCTGTTGAACATGGAAATGTAGGGAAGTCCTGCCCAAGATACCCATGAGAATTTCCAGCAAGAAAAGCTTACAATGCCACTCTAATCTGGAACAAAATTTCCAAGATTCAAATAAAGATGCAAATCAGTCACCTGACAAGTAGCAGGGTAGGTAGCTGTAGCAGTGGCAAAATGGATCTACCAATTCAGATGAGGCAGAAGGGATCCTTTGCACCTGTGTCCAGACTGCATAGTGCCTATGGACTTAGCCAGTGTCAGCTAAGCTTTGAAACATTGTTGGGAAAGAAATGGGAAGTTCTGGCTTGTCCAGGCCTGGCCAGCTATATGCAATGCTCCCTGAGATGCTGTCTACATCCTACATTTCCCATGCTTCTTCTGTAATGGTTGTATGTGTACAGTGTACTGTGTGCTGAAATGTCCTGGAATAGCAGCATTTCCAGCAAAGTGCCAGCAAGGGAATTTAGCAGGTTTGAATAGAGCAGCAGATTATGAGTCCTCATGAAGAACTGCTTATACTGATGAAGAGGCAGAGCAGAGCCCTGCAGGCAGATTAATTTCCTGGCCCCAGCAGCAGAGATGAGGGTAGTGACTATATTTTTCACAGTATGCTTCCCCTGGAGCAGCTGTGTTGGGTGAGTGCAGTCAGCTGTAATATGTCTTCATCTGGCCTTGGTGTATGTGGAACCAGCATTTTGTAGACTTGTTCATATATGCTTGGACACATGAAGAGATTAGTTTGTGGTAGCTTTATAACCTCGTTTATGCCTCCTCTACCCGTTGGCTGGATTGTGAGAAGGGTCTAGCAATTAAGCCATATGTGGACCAGCTGAGGAGGTTGGGGTTGTTTGTTTAGCGTGGAGGAAGGGAGGCTCTGAGGAGACATTATCACTTTCTACAGCTACCAGAAAGGTTGTAGCAGATTGGCCTCCTCTCCTAGACAGCTAGCAACAGGATAGAGGAAATGGCCTCAGCCTGCACCAAGGGATGTTCAGACTGGCCATGAGGAAGATTTTTTTCATAGAAAGGGTTGTCAAGCATTGCAAGGGAAGTGCTGGAGTCAGCATCCCTGGAGGTGTTGTAGAAATGGCTGGACATGGTAGTTAGTGCTATGGTTTAGTGAACATGGTGGTGTTTGGTCAAGGGTTAGACTTAAATAATCTTAGAGGCCTTTTTGAGCCTTAATGATTCCCTGGTTTTATGATCAACGCCATTCAGAGTGCCAAGAGGGAAATATCAGCCTGGAATCTTAGACTTTCACTGTTGCCAGTATAAATTGTGCTCAAGCCACAGAGCATACCCTAAGGCCTGTCTTTTTGTTCCCAGGTTGCGCTGAGAAGACAGCAAGCTCAGGAAGAGGAGCTGGGCATCAGCCACCCAATGCCCCTGCCCAGTATCCCTGAGACATTTGTTATGAAGACCAGTGGTGGCAGCTCTTGCCTGTCGTTGGAAAGCATCAGCCCTATGCACTCGATGAGTACAGCCATGACAGCAGCTAGTACACCATCAGGTAAGGTGCTGGGAGGGCAATGCTCATGGCTGGGGGCAGTGGCTGGCACTGCTTATGCCTGCTGTTGTGCCTCTTCCACTTTCTCCAGTGACATGGTTATGGAGAGCCCCCTCTCCCAGAGCAGTGTTGTGCAGTTGGTACAGTTAGCAGAAGGAAACAATCCAGGATCAGTCTCATTTTTCATTGATTATTTTTACTTGAAAATCAAAACTTCTTTGCTACAGATTGGCCCTGTAATTAAATTCAATAAGGTGTATGTCTGCAAGTAGAGATTTATGGGCAGCTTTTCTCCTTTTTCCCAAAATATGTTCTGCCACAGTCCTGGCAACTGTGTTTTGGCTGGCTGTGTATTTTTTTCAAAATTTGAGAGTTTCCAGAATTGTATAGAAGCCAAGTATGTAGGTAATGTCATTGATCTCAGCAGCAGAGATCTGCCAACCTGATGTGACTTGAAGTGGTACATCCGTTCTGTGTGGCATGGTGTGATGAATTACAAAAGACTGATACAGTCCTTCCACTTTACTGCATCTTACTGTATTGCGTTTAACCTCTGTACAGCAATACCCCCAAAAACACAACAACAATCAACAATATTTGTATATTCAGTACAAGCATGGTTAAGCACAGATAGAACTTAAAGGCACTAAAGTGAAGACTCTAGGCAAAATGTTTTTTCCTAGGCAAATTGCTTTTTCCTGTTTCTACCAATGCCTGAGGGATACAGCAATTGAATATGTATAAAAAACCCTCATGTAATTGACTTGTGTATAGACAGAAAAAAGAAAAAAGCAAAGAGATACAAAAAAAGGAAAAGGAAATTGCACTCACTTTTAATCATTATGCTGGTGTCAATGACAGGAGAAAAGATGATTCTGAAGTGGGCAATGCCTTGCATTAACTAATAAAAGGACAGTGCATATATGTGTCTGTCAAATGACGTTACTTGTTTTACAGGCCATTTAATATCTTGTCAGATGGATTTGTTGCACCCAGTGCATTCACGCGGTTTCAGGCCAATGTAGAGGAATTTCTTTGGGAAGCTTTTAGAACTGCTTAATAAAACAATAAATAGCTTTTTATTAGCTTTTTTGTTTTCATTATGTTAGTGTCACCGTTGAATTGATGCAATTACTCCTTTCATATTTGCATTACTGCATGTGTTGTCTATGGACATGGAAAAAGCAGGCTAAAGATTAAAGCAGTATATTGTGTAATGTATAGAGATTGTGTGTAACACAGGAGAACAAGAAGATCCTTGTCTATACGAGAGACCAAAAAATGAAATTGTCTTACTGTTTATAGAACTGGCATTAGCTTTGATCTTAACTTTTTAAAACGTCAATGACAGGATTCAATTTATTAATCCCACTATAATAATTGCTTATTAATTGAATTAAATTATGGTCTTTTAATGAAAAATATGGACCAAACAAGTTTAAGGCAATTTACATGCTTGAGTAAAGCTCTGAAAACATAAAAATGCCTAATTTTAAAGTAACTTGAATGATTTGAATGTTTTTGATCAGAGCGGTCATCTTTCTTAAAGAAGATTTCTTGTTGTGAGCCATTTAAATACATTGTTTCACAATCATTTTACTAAATAACTAGCATCCACTAAATAACTGTTTATGGGTGACAACATTTAAAGTATACAGCTTCACCTCCAGAAAGAAGATGTGATTCCAGGCAAGGATCACAGTAGGGTTAGCCTTGTTCACCAGAAATGGAAGAATCTGCAGACGATTCATAATTTCGTTTTTAAGCAGCTAAGTAGCAACAGACAGCTGTGCTTTCAGCTCAAAGGCAGCTACACTGTACAAATAAAGTTACGTCCCAAATAGTTTTGGTAGGTTCATCTGTTGAACTCAGTGTGAGTACTTGTGGGTTTTGATTGGTACCAGGGACCATGTGCTAGCTCTCAAGCTCTAGGACGTGCTCTGCATTTATGTGGACCTGTAGGGGAGCTTTATCAGGTGTTCCAGTATAGACTTTGGTGAGGAATACTGCTTAAATATCCTTATGCTATTCTTTTTAACATATAAAGATCATTTTTAGATGAAAAATTGCAATGTGACAAGAATCTCTAGCTTTAGGAGTTGTGTTATTTCAGGACCAGGTACTTGATGGATTCTTGCATGCTGTTTTATGATTTTTACTGGTATGCTAAACTGCAAGCAAAACTAGAGACCCCATCAAAGCAAGTGTCATTGTCTAATTTTGGTAGGCTGAGATGCTGATTTTGCAAGAATTTGCAGTAATTATTAAAGCAAGTAGAGAAAGTGAAACCTTTGTGGCAGGGGAAGGCAGGAGCTCCCCTCAAGCCCCAGGGGAACTGGTGCTTCTGGGAGTGCAGGGTGTCCTGTATGGCTCACATTAAACTGGGCAAGAGGTGGTTTTGATAGTGATAATTCTGTTCCTCCTCTAAGGTTTTGGCTTCACAAGAGCAGTTTTTCTTTTGGACTTCCATCATACAGAGTATTGTTTGCCAGCAGGGGAGTAATGTATGAACAAGTCATACGAATCAGACACAGTGCCACAGAGGGAGTTTTTCCTCACTGTATCCATTTTATCAACAGATCTGAAATATTATGACACGTGGAAACCAGAGACAGTTTTTCAGATCCTGTCGTGACATGCTGTTTCTGAAAAGGGGTAGAATGAATTGTGGTCAAAGCATAGGTGTTTGAGTGTTAACCGCATCAAGAGAGTTTGTTTTGGATAGAGTGTATCTTCCCATTCAAAAGCAAACCGGGACTTTGCAGGGTAGTTGGAAAGGAGGAAACTATGGTTGCAGGGCATTAGCAGACATCTTGCAAACAGAATTTGTTGTTTCTGAGCACTTTCCATTAAAAAGTTGTAGGTTGCCGAAAGCGAAGGCCATTTAATTGTACAGAACAGCAAAAAGTCATTATCTCCCAGAGTGTTTGATGTAGTTGTCCTTTCTGTGGGATAGGTACATCTTGTTGGGTTGACAGGTGTGGTAAATTTAGGAAAGATGATGGTGAAGCATTTAAAATGTGCCTTTCAGACATGTTCAGTTTGTAAAAGCTGTGTTCTTCACTGTTCTGTGGCAGTTTGGAGCCCTGCCATTTTAAGGAAGCAAGTGTGATCATTAAACACCTCAGAATGACAGCTGCTCACACTGTGGGAAGGAGATGGCATTTCACCTTTGCTTCATTGTATTTGGTCCTTGTCACTGAATGAGGGTTGTGTTTGGCAGTTGGCCAGTGGGGTGGCTGCAACATACATCAGTGTGCCCAGATGGCCAAGAAGGCCAATGGCATCCTGTCCTGTATCAAAAGTAGCGTGGCCAGCAGGACCAGGGCAGTGATCCTTCCCCTGTACTCTGCATTGGTGAGGCCACACCTTGAGTATTGTGTTCAGTTCTGGGCCCCTCAGTTCAGGAAGGATACTGAGGTGCTGGAGTGGGTCCAGAGAAGAGCAACAAGGCTGGTGAAGGGACTGGAGCACAAGTCCTGTGGGGAGAGGCTGAGGGAGCTGGGGTTGTTTATCGTCTGGAGAAGAGGAGGCTTAGAGGTGGCCTCCTCACTGTCTGTAACCACCTGAAGGGAAGTTCTAGCCAGGTGGGGGTTGGTCTCTTCTCCCAGGCACTCAGCAATAGGACAAGGGGGCATGGGCTCAAGCTCTGCCAGGGGAAATTTAAGTTGGATATCAGAAAAAAAGTCTTTCCAGAGAGAGTAATCAGGTATTGGAATGGTCTGCCCAGAGAGGTGGTGGATTCGCCATCTCTGGAGGTTTTTAAACTGAGATTGGACATGGCATTGAGTGCCATGATCTAGTAAATGGACTGGAGGTGGCCCAAGGGTTGGACTTGATGATCTCAGAGGCCTTTTCCAACCCAATCGATTCTAGGATTCTATGATCACCGGAGGCCTGGAAGGTGCTGGAAAGCACCCCTTCTTTCTGCTTCTCTGTGCCATTGTTGTGGTGCAATTTAAAAGCATCCAGGGTGGATGGGATTACTGTGTGTGATGCAAAATGCTGACTCCTGCTTCTGTGCTGTGTCTTTGTCTTTGAAATGACAGCATTGTTCAAGTGCCTTCCTGGTGTCATTGGTTGACAAACACATTGTCAACAGTTGTGAGTAGTAAGCTTATATTTGTTATTTCCATTTGCTACGTTTATTACATGACAGAAACAAAATAGTACTTTTTTACATTTCTCTAAGGAAGTTCTGCCTTTACTTTGAAACTCTTTGACAAACAGATGGGTTTCTGTCTGTTCACACATACAGACTATAGTGGTGTTGGCAGTAATACAATGCCTAATGAATTACAGTACTGAGATCTCTTTGAATTTTCAGTGCCCTAGCTGCCTGTAAAAGCCATTCCTTGCCTACTTGATTCTTCCTTTTCTTTTTTGATCATTGTATTATGGTTTCAAAAATTGATGTCATGACCTTGAAGCTGTTGTGCTGCAGAGGTAATTTTAAAAAAATTAGTTATTGTAACTGAAAGATGTCATGGTCTGTTTTAAAACCAAGTGAGAAATTTTCTTACAAAAGAAAGCCCTCCAGAAGTATTTGCAGTATAGTATCATGTGCTGTCAGAATTTCGGTTTCATCAAAAAGCCTCATTTGAGTCAATTGAGGGGCATCATGAGGAAGCTGCATGGATGTTTCATGGTGAGAGTCCTTAAGGACTGAAACAGGTTGTCCAGAGAGGTTGTAAGACCTCCATCCCTGGGGAGACTGAAAACTCAGCTGGACAATGTCTAGGCAACAGGATCCAAGTAGGAAACTGGCTCTGCTTTGAGCAAAGGTTGGGCCAGCTGGTCTCCAGATGTCCTTTCCAAACTAGACTACTCTGTGAATCTCTGAAATGCCTATTTGTTTGTATTGACATTAAGTCAACATGTTGAAATTTGAAGATCAATCAGCCTCAATACTGATCAACATCTGCAAGCCTCTGAAAGAAATCCTGACTCTTTTGACCCAGTAACACTTAGTGGTAGAATTTTGAATAAAGAATTAGCTTTGTGGAGGTTCACAGGTGGTGGAGGCGATTGATCAGGTGACAGCAGCCTCAGCAAAGTTGAGCGGAAGAGGAAGGCATTACCTGCTTTGGCTGCCTGTGCTAGGGCTGGCATGATGGCTGCATGCTGTCAGAGATCTTGGTAGGTCTGCGGTGGTTGTGGGTCCATCCTCCTACTCTTCTCTTTTGTCTTAGTTTCTTCATTACTTCCTAAGGATGTTTTTCTCCTGCTGCACCTATGGCTGCTTCTTTACCAGTTTTAATTGCTGGCTGCCTCCAGTCCCTGCCAACTCTCCAAGCCCTCTAAGTATCTCTTCCATTGCTTAGTGGTGCTTTTCCCCGGCTTCTTCCTAACACAACAAGTCTCTATTCCAAAGTAAAGAGTGTAATGTCTTTACTGCATTGTAACAGCTAGCAAAGAAAGAAGTTTTACATCCTTCAAGTTTTTCATCCTTCACTTGTAAATAACACTTTTCCATCCATCATCATCATCTGATTTTCTTCAGTTTGTTGCTGTTGAGAGAAAAAGAATCATATTTACATAAGTCTCTCATAAGCATTTGTGAACTGTTCTCCCTTCTTGGAGTGGCATGATTTCCACAGCATAAGTTAGACTTTGTCTTAGGAAGTAGTTGCTGGAGATGGTCTTCTGCCTTTATGGTTGTTTTCTTTCTCTTTCAAGCTGAACTAAGTAAATATTATGGGAGTGTTTTGCTTTGAACAATCTTTCCTTGATTTAGGATGTAATTTCCCCTTCATATGCTTTTTTAATTTCTCACTGATACAACTATGCAATGGATGAAGCACTCCGTAGAGTGGTGTCCATGGCTTTGTATTTTCCAGTTGCTATTGAAATAGCATGTGTTTTGCTCAGTTTTTTAGAAAAGCATTGCTTGTGAAGCAAGGTGTGGGCATCTCAGCTTCTCTGCTGCTTTGGGTTCACTGTATTTGGGAAAACAGCAAAGGAGTTTGAGCATCTCATTATAAAAGGACATAGATAAATCTGAAAGGATAGAGGGAAGGGTGACAAAAATGATGTATGGCTTGTAGAAAAGGAGACTAAGGGTGGATATAACAGTCTATAAATATTTGAGAGGTAATAATATGGAGGAGGGGGAGGGATTATTTACAGTGCTTGAGACAGCATAACAAGGAGCAACGGCTTGAAACTAAAAAAGGCAAAATTAAATTAGACACTAGACACTTTTTCTCCTAACTAGAAATGCAATTAGCAATGGAGTGACCTGCATAAGGACAAGGGGGTAAGTGAAGCATAATCAGGAGAAGTGTTTAAGAGTGTGTTAGATTACAATCTCAAGTGATTAATATGGGGGTAAACTCTGATCAATGTGCAGGTTAAACTAGATGACAGAAATCTCCTGAAGCTTTGTCATCTCCTATATGATTCATTGCCTCTGGCCATTGTTTGACTGCATTAAATAAATCATAATGTTACAGGGTTCTGCATCCCTGATTAGATGTTTCCAGTTAATTCTCCAGTTCTGGAGCCTGCAGCTTGCAAAGCTTGCACTTTCCCTGCTCGGCCTTTAAAGCAGTGTTCATTACTGCAGCTTTGCATGTGCACATGTGTGTAGGTGCCTGAGCTTTAACTGAGCTAATGTCTATAAAGTGCTGTGCATGTTTATTCAGTGAGGCACGTATTCTGTCAAAAAAGTGTGGTATTTCTGTCATATTGGTGAAACAGATAGAACTAGTGGCAATTTTCAGAGTTGAGTCTCTGAATGAAGAGTTTTTATTTTTCATTTGAGGCTTACAATCCCATCTGAAGCTTCAGTGGAAGTATAAAAATAAATAGAAGTGTGAACAGACTTGGAAAACCCTCAGAGAAGATTGCTTTTCTTTTTCTGTGTATGTGGTACTTGGATCCTTGTCCAGGGCTGTTTTCACCAGAGGCAGGGGCTGGACAGAGCTTTCTGCAGCACCAGGCACGTAAAGCAGCAAGGGTGCCAAGGACCTCATGACCTATGCAGACTTGCCTAATCTGGGAGAGAAGGGCTGCTCAGTCCTGAGATGGTGCTGAAAATCACAGGGAGGTCAGCAGTTATTCTGTCTTCCTTCACATTTGACAAGAGATTTTTCCCCTGAAAGAATCTGGAGGGGTTTTTTTTAGTTGGTTTTTGGTTTTGTTTTTTAATTTTTAAAAACACTTCACCATAGGGCTTTACATGTTTCTAGCATCTTGCTGTCCAACTTTTCATGCACTACATGAGGTTTCCAGACACAGAGCTACTGACTGGAGCAGGATCCCTGCTGAGCAGTGTTTGCTGTGTGCTGAACAGACTTTGTTTGGCACACTATCCTAGCACCAGGTTCTCTTCCCATCTAAGGTAACAGGGCTGGTCAGCACATCCTATTGTTCTTTGTGCCTTGGAAGGTCTTCCTCCCACACATTGGCATTTGCATATGTGCATTCAGGTTTAGAGAGTTATCTGTGCCAGCTTGTGCTTTCCATTTGTCATTATGAACACTGAGATAAGGAATGGAGCAGGAGCAGAATATGTACTAGGAATTTCTAAGAATTTACTATCTGTGGGCACATTACTACACTATCTGCAGCTAACCTCTTGTTCCTTTCTTTGTCCTTGAAACAGTTATTATGACTTATCTGAATGTGTGGGACTCTTTGTTTTAAGAAAAGATATAAGTGAGGAGTGAAGGAGTACTGCACGCTTCCCTAACTGAGCACTGATTTGATTTCTTGCTTTTCCTTTTTTTCACATGGTTTCTTACACCTTGAAGACTGCTTTCATTTGCTTTAATTTATCAACTAACTTGTTAATTCAGCCTATTTGACTATTTTCCATTTTCACTAGATTTGTCACTTAATAACATGGGACTAAACCACAGTTTTGGAGGAGCACTTTTTCATATGTTTCTTCTATTTCCTCTTTTTTTTTTCTTTCAACTTTGCTGAACTTTCTTCTGAGTTTGAATACCTGCTAGTCTTAATCAGGGGTTTGAATAGCTCCTTAAGTAACAAACATTGTTCATGCACATCTGTCGTATGTTTTCTTGAAGAACTTGCAAGAGAGTCAGTTAAATACTGAGCTTCACTTCCTTTGCAGTGAGGTTGGATATCTAATTATTTGTTAATATTTTCTTTGAATTCCTGTCTCTGGTCTTTATTGATACTGTTTTATTGCATACAGAGTAAACAGTTTGATGATTTCGATGTCTATAAGTAATGAGCACAACTGAACCTCAGCACATGGAAGCCAGGGTATTTCCAGTCACTGTGCATTTCTCTCCGTTGCAAATGAACAAAATTCATTAGTGATCAGTTTGCATTTGCATTGAAACAGATTTTGTGAGTGCAGGTATTGTTGCATCCATGTAACACTGTACAAAAGTTATGCACGTCCATGTGATTTTTGCTCACTTTCTCTGGCCTGTTGGGTGTCTGCAGTGGTTTGTTACCAGTCCTGTATTAGTTTTTGCATCACGTATTAGGTAGAGTGAAAGAGTCCTCCTGTTATTTCTTGTTGGTCTTTTTTTAGAAATCTTTTGGGTTTCTGTCATCATAGAGCTTATAAGCAAGCATGAACTCTGGCTAATTCCGACCATCATCCTACTCCCTTTATTATTTTTAGTGTGAGCCATAATGATTTTATCCTAGTCATATTTCCTCCAAGGTCTCCTATCTCAGACACTTGTATAGCCTTCCCTCCCTTCTAATGTTCCCTTTGATCTCTTGTTAATGACTTAAATCCCTCTGCATTTAATCCGCACTGAGTTTGTTTCTCCTCCTCACAATTTGCTTCTTTGCGCCTGCAGGTGTCTGGGCTGTTTTGTGTCACTGTCTAGAGATCTGATTTTCTTTCATCTTTAATTTGGTTTTAAATTCTTTAATATCTTTTTTTTAAATTGTGTTGATTTTTACTTTTGTTCCTGTTCACTCACTGTAGTAGCATGTTGGATGTTTGAATGCAAGTCAAGTATTTGTAAATTTCTTTCTAAAATCAGATATCTCAAGGTGAATAGTAACATGTATACATAGATATGCAAACATGGTAGTCATACTTGCAGCTTTATAATAAAGATTAAAAATGGCCTGTGTTTCTCATGCTCCTAACTTTCTGAAGCACTGATTTTACTGGTCCTGATCCTGTTAACTGTCATGCATGCTAATAGCTTACATATTTGTAAATAATAATCCTGCTGTCTCTGTTCAGTGTGGACAAATATATGGTGGAGCACTGAAATAGTGCCTAGCATCTTCACAGAGTCAAACCTATATTCAAAGATTTTGAATGTATTTTCTTTACCAAAGCCTTTTTTTTTTGCCAATAACGATTTGAGTGCAATCACTGTAGTTGTGTTACAGCAACCAAAAGTGCAAGTACGGAAAGAATAAGCTGACATAAAAAGATGAGTGACAGAAGATGTTAAAAGTTGAATTTGCTGCCGTAGTCATCTTAATGAGGGCCTGGAGCTTAAATTAAGTGTGAAAATAAAAAATTGTGTTGTGTAGGTTTTACTACTTCTTCTGTGTTAGGAGGATTGTTAAGTTGCATGCTAAATATTTGCAGCATATCATCTTTATTAAGTGTACATGTATGTGAACAAATGTGAACAAAATGTGCTTTCTCCAGTTCTACTGAAATCAGTGGTGATATTTCAGGTCCTCTTAGCTGGATCTGGACTGAGGCTCTGTGTAGGAATGAGAAACCTATTATGCCAAGTTTCAGACTTCTGGATGAAATCACTCTATCCTTGTTTTGTTTTCTCTCAAATAACATTTTCTTTTTAAAAGTACTGTTTTGTGTCAATATTAAAATTTAACTAAAAATCTTAAATTTGGGAGGTTTTTGAATTCTATTAGAAACACACAGAATTAACAGTAATTTCACACATTATGTGATAACAACTTTACATGTGGAAGATGGGAGTAATTTTTTCTGCTCACTGCTTTGAAAAAAGGCGGATAGTATTGCTATATATGGTGAGGGTGACATTCTGCTTTCATTTCCAGCAGTAACTGAAATCAAGCAGGAGTGGACAATTTGCATGAAGTATTAAAAAATAAGAAAACCAACCCTGACTGAGGATCTGTGGAATCTCCCTCACTGGAGATATCCAAGGATCATCTGGATGCAATCCTATGCATTGTGCTTTAGGATGACCCTATTTGTGCAAGAAGGGTGGACCAGATGACCCCGCTGTAGACTCTTCCAACCTTACCCATTCTTTGATTTCCAGTAAGTCTCTTAACACTGGGGAAACTCCTAAGTCTGGAAGAAAGCTGATGTCACACCAGTTGAAAAAAGTGAGTGTAGTAGAATGGGTGGCTACAATTCCATCAGTCTGACATCAGTTTTTGTGAAAACAGTGGGGCAGTCCACAGCGAACTGAAATATGCAAGAAGGGGAGAAATGCAGCTGTTAAAGGATGTTCACACAACATGATTAAACAGAAGATTCTGTCAAGTTAGTAATCTCTTATTGTTACAGAATTGTTTGTCAAAGTGACATATTGATGCAATCCAATTCTGGAAGTCATTTGGCTTTGGAATCCCCTGACATCTTTTTGGCTAGGAGACTGAACAGACAGAAAATCAGTATTGTATGTGTTACTTGGTTTTAAGGAGAATGATTGTATCAGTTTCAAAATGTAGGTCTGAGTGGGGAATCTTAACACAATGGTGTTTATAGAGGCGTCTCACAGGGACCTGCTCTTTGCTCTAAGCTGTGTGGTCACCCCGTTGGTATCTTGGAAACAAATCTGGCATCACTGCTGGTTGTCTTGGAAGATGATGGAAAGGTACATGCTTCTGGCAAGCACTGCAGAAAACAAAAATGCCCATACCAGAAGTGAAAAATTGAGAAGCCCATCCCCCATAAATATTGTCACTGCAGAGCTAGTGGCCCTGAAGAGTACTATGCTGAATGTTAATGGTTCCTGATGGAAAAGGATGACCAAGGACTGGCACAGCTCTTCTAGGCAGACTGGTGATGATTGGGAAGCTGGTGAGATGCTGGTGGGACTCTGTCCTAGTTCAGCAAGTGGGACCAGTTGTCACTGTGTGGGGGTGGCCAAAGCTATGTATTCTACCCCCATCTATTCATTCCCAAGGTCAATGGCCCATTTGCAGCAGCTTCCCAGGGAGTCGTTAGCACCTCCACTCCCAGCCTGAGGGGGCGTAGGTGCTAATGGGCCATCAACAGTCCAAAAATAGCCCATGACTCACAGAGTTAATCACCCATTGTGTGAGTCCCCGCCCCACGGGAGGGACTGGATGCTCCCTGAAGGTACAAAAGGGGGTGGGTAAGAAGACCTGGGGAACCATTTTGTTGGACCCAGAGGAGCAGCAGGACCTTGACAGGAGGAGACCACCACTCCGGACCAGACCACAGCCATCACCTGTACCAACAGGTTTTTTTTTTCACTTCTTTTTGCTTTGGACTTGGGGAACCACACAGGTCTCACACAAGGGCTAACAAACCCCTTTGGGTTTGTACCCCAGGGCACTGGGTTACACTGCTGGGTTTTGGGAGTTGACAGCAATTCCCCTTTTCGTCAGGGTATTTACTGTATTATTATTATTAAATTGTGGCTCTGACTCATAATCTCTCTTGTGTTGAGTTCATTTCTCCTGCTGGTTTACCTCTAAACCAGCACAGACTCCTTCCCTGGGAATATGCATTCTGAAAAATGGGCTCAAAATGAATATTGGAAGGCATCAGTGATTCTTAAGTAGGCCACACCAGGCTCAGGAGCATCACTGAGCCAAAATCAATCAAAGGCCAGGAGAAGAGGCAAGAGAAGTATCACATCTGTTCCACTGTTCATACAGTTACCCAGGTTTGTCTTTATAGTTAGTGGTGGGGATGTAGCCGTGGTCTGGACCTGCACACCTGAACGTGAACTTGGAAGAGCTCAGGCAGGACACACAGGACTGATTAAAAGACTAGAAAACATATCCTGGAGTGAAAGAAACAATTTATTTTACACTTTAGTGATCCTTTTATCTAAAATTTAGTCCCCGGTATGACTGGAATTGCTTATGCCTTTACCAGACTGTACAAGCTCAAGTTAAAGTTCTCTGTCATTTCATGAGACACGTTGTGAACGGTAGTAGCATGGCAGTGCAGAATCCATGAGTGTGTATTGTGTGAATTCACGATAGAGGTGGAGTAGATTGGTCCTTGTGCACTTCCAAGGAAGAGACTAGGAGCCTGCAAGAGTCTCAGAATTGTTAGACCATGTTTGATTTTTTTTTTTTGTTTATTAGTTTGTTTCGCTTTAGGTTTGGGAGGGGCTTTTAATCTGTATTTCTGCTTTCAGAAGAAAGATGTGTTTCTGCTGAGCAACTCTGTTCCCTAATTGGGTTGGAGAGGTACTGTGGTGGCAATAAGTTGTTTTGGCTTTGCTTTCATACTCCTAACCTGGACACACACCTGATATGGCTGACATGTAGTATTTTTCAACCGCTCTTTGGAGTAGATGTTAGTCAGAGCACAGCTAAGGGTATCCAGGGCCGTTTGGGAAGGGAATTCTAACAAGAAGGAAAAAGAACTGTTGGATTTGGCATTTGAGCTCAAGATGGAGCAACAACATTAGCAACTGGGAGAGGGAGGAAAAGACATCATTTTCTCCAAAGCTTTCTGGTAGAAACAATTGAGAGTGCTGCGGATGTGGCTTTCCATAGGTGAATGAGAGTAGGAGATGTACTCCCGTACATCTCAGAAACTAGGTTTCAGGATGGGAGTACAAGCACAAACTCCCCTCCTGCTCTGCGGGCCCTGCTGTTCGCCTGTGTTTCTAGCTTATCTTGATCCCTGAGTGGTCTCCACCTCCCTGCTGCCTGAGAAGCAGCACAGAGTGGTGGGCCAGAGATTTGCAAACTGTGGAGAAACACAGAGAAGGGTTTTATCTTCACGAGAGTGACTCAGGTAGCCATCTCATAGGGTCTGAATTCAGAGTTGCTTTCAGGAGTCCAGGGTGTCTGTGTTTTCAGTCTGCTTTTAGGGAGAGGGCTTTCATTGGCAGATCTGGAAGGCGTGATTCTGCATATACCTATTGCTGCAGCAGTTCTCATACTGTGCACTTTAGCCCAAAGTAAACACCTGATTGTTGATGTTTCCTTTTATTTGTCATGATGGCAGAAAAGTATGTCAGATTTCCTGATTCTTGGGAAGTTTATTTATTTAACCACACAGTTCAAAAGGACCAATTTTTTTTTTACTATAATTTGCTAAGTTATATTTTCTTAGATATCTCTTTGCAGATAGTGATATGAGTTGAGAGTTTTATGCATATCATCACCTAAGGTTTTGAGATAGAGCACCCTCTGGAGCATATTGATAAACAGATGACTAAGGGCAAGACGAAAGCCAGGATACAGCTCTCTTGTTTTCTTGAAAGCTGTCTTTCTCTGTAGCCTCCAATTCCAGTGCCCATAGGAAGAAGAGAGAATAGGAACAGTACATTGACTTGAAGTGCAGTAGAGCTGTTAGCCGAAACAGATTGTACTGGGAGGCAGGGCAGTGTCTGGTCTTCTGCTGAGAGCTTTGAGAGTAGTGCAAACAAAAACCTGCTCCTATGCACCTCACATCAGTATCTGTAAAGGACAATCCCTGTGAATGTCGTGTTGGACCAAATTTGTCTCTTAGGAACCTACACTGCCTTGACAGAAGCTGCAAGTGGGTGGTGGGGTGGTTTGTGCTCTGCTTACTGAAAGAGCAGCGATCAGCTGAGTTACAAAGGTGTGAAAAGAAGCTGAAATAGTGGAGTCAGACTCAATGAAGGGAAAGGAATAAAAGAAAAGGTGGTATCAGAGGGGAGAGCAGCAGCAATCTTCTCCAGAGCTTGATGCTCAGGCTTAGCTGCTTGTTGCTGTCATGTGCCTCAAATTCCCATTGAGAAACTTCAGCCTCCTATTCCCTTCCTGCTCTTTTACCAAAGAGGTTTTCTTTCCTCTTCTGATTCTAGCTGAAGCATGGAGTGGGAATAGGGAAAGGTGTTTGTGTGTGCTGTTCTATACACTGTCTGTGCAAGGTACAAATAAATCACACACTAGATGCTTAGGCAATTTACTGCTGGCTTTTGTATATGCTGTGACAAGTGTTTGAAAGGTCAAAAAAGCTTCCTTAACAAATTTGATAAGATAATGCAGTGAGCTGTAACAGCATAAAATGCTGGGGGCCATAGACCAGAATAGAAGAAATAATTATGCATGGTAATGGGTAATTACAGATAATGGCCTTTTTTGGGGGTGGCAGAAAATACACAACCCCACAGCCTTGCCTGAAATGAACATTGTCTAGCACATTAACTTTATAGCAAGCTAAAAGTTCAGTGCTGGAACCAAAGATAATCTGCAGCTTCTGATGGGAAGAGAACAGAAGTATTGCCCTCAAAGGCAGAGCAAGCATGCAGGTTTTGTTCCTTGGGTTGCAGTGTCTCAGCAGAAAGTATGTAATGGTGCCAGCCTTCTTTGACATCTGAAATAGCTCTGTCATGATTGTCTGGTGGGAGAAACATACTGTACCAGAGTTTCTGATTATGTTGTTAGGGAGTGATTTCATACAGGCCTTGTTCAAGGCTACTGTCCAACCTCAAAGCCAGCTACAAATTGAACTAAACTAATGCGTTGCAAGGCTGGATATTGCTAAATCAGCTAATATGAGTGCATCAACACTTTATGTACTCAGCAAGGAGAAATTGTCAGGTACGGATCTAGGATTCTTTTGAGGTATGAAGGCAAGTGTTTCCTGACTGAATAATTCATTTTTGGTGTCTAGTGGAATAGTTTGCAGGAAGATTTTAAGACTGTAGCAATGAAACAGCCACTCTGCATTGAAACTACAGGAAATGTAAACTTACCAGTACCTGAACTCTGCTCACTGGGCAGTGGCTGGGCTTCTTGAGTTAGTGTGATACTTTAGAAGTCACAGTTCTGCATTTTCAACAGCAGGTCTGTGTACATGCAGAATCTCTATAGGCATAGAAAAATTAAAAAGTGTTAACCATAGGTTGTGCTGGTTTAAAGGTAAACGGGCAGGAGAAATGAACTCAACACCAAAGAGATTGTAAGTCAGAGTTACAATTTAATAAAAATATTACAATAAATGCAATGATATAAAGAGAAATTGGTTTTGCCTCACAAACCCCAGAAGTATAACTCAGCATCCTGGGGCACAAACAGAACGGTGTTCATTGGCCTCTGTGCTGAGACCCATGTGCTTCTCCTGAGTCCAAAGTAGAAGGAAGCAAAAAAACCTGTTGGTGCACATGACGGTCACAGTCTGGTTGAGAGTAGTAGTCTCCTGCTGTTGAGGTTCTGGTCCTCCTCTGGATCCAATGAGTGGTGCCAGAAGTCCCTAAACCCCAAGATTACATCCCCTCAGGTTCAGGTTGAAATACTCAGTACCTCCTCCAGGGCAGGGACTTCCACAATGATCTAACTCTGTGAGTCATGGGGTATTTTTGGAATTGTTGATTGCTTACTAACAGACACACCCCCTCAAGCTGGGTGTGAAGGTGCTAGTGACTTCCCAGAGGGGAGTTATCACAGCTTGTATCTCACAGGCTTCATTTAACAACCAGCTCCCACCCTGAGATGTCGGGTGTGCCCTGGGCAGCTGCTGCAAATGGTCCATTGTTAACAAGTTCATGAGAAATGACATAGAGAGTTTAGAATACACAGCTTCCGTCACCCACACACAGTGATAAACTGATCCTGGCTGCTGAACTAGGACAAGGTTTACATAAGAACTCTTGTCAATAAATGGGGCCAGTGAAATTCTCATAACTTGCCACAATGCATATACTAAGCCCTTTTCTGAAATGCAGTATTAGATGGAGATCAGCCTGGTGTAATGGCCACATGGGTGAATTGAACCATGTCACTGCATGCTTCCCAACATGGAAACATGAGTGTGCTATCCTGATTTATAAAACAGTTCCTTGTGTGCATCTGTCCTGAGATGACTATTAATCTCCTCCAGATTCTTGTGTGGTCCAGTGACCATTCCCAGTAGGCACTTTGGTCCTATCACCATGTTTTACATGTTGAGAAACGCTAATAGTAGGGACTATTAGACCTCAGTGTCAGAGACTTACCCAGACATACTTAAATTACTATTTTTGGTGAATAATAAGTAAAATTGGCTGTTAACAGTACCAGTAGGAGTGGGAAGTACTCTGTGCTTATATACAGCCTTCATCTTTCAGTGTTGGTACTCCTCAGTATGTATCTTTTAAAACATGATTGCATCTGTGAGAAGAGATGATGATGATGATAGAAATTCTTGTGAATGCCTTGGCATTTCTGCTTTCTTCTCCCAGATGATCTATATGCTGGCTTCTGCGTTGATTTTGCCATGCATATCTGCAATTCTTGTAAATTGCCATAGCTTCATTGAAGTAAATGGTCTGAGACTGGTTTACATTAGCTGAGGACTGGGCCACTGTTTTTCACCATACTCTGCTAAGTGAGGGTAGAAGCCTGTCATAGGTTACTGAATGTAAAAGACATATATGTGTAACTGACCCCTAGTGCTCACCTTCTTTAAAAGAAAATACCAGCCGCCCTAAAATGAATTACTGGTTAACTACCATTAATATGCCATAGAGCTGGAGAGTCATCTACAATACTGCAAAATCAATAACAATATTTATTGTTCATCATATTGATCTTCTATGAAGGAGTGGGCCATATTTCACACTGTGTACATAATGCAAAAAAAGTAGCATCAGTTCTCTATAGGAATTAGTAAAGACATAGAGAAGAGCTTAGAGATTCCAGGGCACAGCTGCATGAAGGGGTACTGTTGTCTCACTCTAAGAGTGTTGTGTACAGATGAAGAGCCTCTGATGGCAGTACATTGTAGATTTGGTGTTCCAAAAACTGAGTGATAACTTTAACCAATTTTTTTAGTTCTAATTTCTCTGCCTTCTTGTACAGGCTCAGTCCCATGTGTTTTCCAATTTGCAACTGGCAAAATATTCAATTTTCTGCGTAGTAGTAGAGGAAAGACCCAGGAGCCCTTCCCAGTTTTTCNCCCTCAGGAAAAAAACGACTGAAAACTGGTTCCTTAACCTCAATATTCTCACCTTGCTGGCAGAAAACACAGCTAAAGGCTGACAGCCTACCTTGAGGGTGACACTCAGAGCTGCTGGAGGTGAGGCAGTAGGAAGGTTCAGCCTGTATATAGGAGTATAGCACTACAGGTACAACCCAAGGACCAACCAGAGAAACCCCAGCTAGTGGAAGTTCAGTTACAGCCCTTGGTTCCTATAGATCTGTCCTATTCTGCAAACAGTGGTTGTGCCCGAGGAGGCTGCAGCCCAGAAGCTGGAGAAGAATCTGCATGGATAGGGTTAAAAATCCCCGTGGCATACAATAAGCATGAGCTCTTCCCTACGCAGATCTCTGCATGCCTCGTTTTTTTTCCCTAGGATAGTTTAGCAGGATTCTCTGGCCTTTAATTCTGTTCCCCTTGGCACTAAGCAGTTCTTTGAAGGTACCGCATGTAGGTACTGGCTGTTCTGACCTGCTTTTCTTCCTGAGCTTTCATTACTCAGGAAAAAAGTCATGGGCTTTCCCCATAAATAGCAAAACTATTTCCCCTTACTGTATATGCAAGCTGTGCATGTTTTGTATGTGTTCTGTATGTATGATGCATACATTAGAAGTAGGAGATGACTAGTAGTAGGAGATTCAACCAGGCATGATCGAGTAAGAGCTGGAGTGCAGGACTGACCTTGAGCAGTTGCATTCGAGAGACGCTGAAGACCTTCAAGACAGCTCTCCAGAGGCATCCTTCTCATCTGGATGCTTCAAATCTGCAAGGAGTTTAAAGTAACCCATAAGGTAGTTTGACCTTATCTGACCTGACTTCTGCCACAGAGCGGATGGCACGAAGTTGTCTTACATGGTGTCTCCCTTACATGAAGTGTCTCACTTCTCCCAGGTGAGGCACCAAATCTCCTCCAGATCCTACAGAAGAAAAGCAGATACTTCTCCCAAAGCACGACATCGAAAAAAATCTCATCTCCTAAATCTGGCAGAAAATGTAAGCTGAAGCATTTAGTAGTTTTCTCCTGCACTTTGTCAGATCTTGCTGGTCCTTCCATCTTCAGAAGCATAAAGTGTCTTGGGATTTAGGGAAAATTAACTTTTCTGACCGTCTTCCCAGTGCTGTTGCAGGAGCTCCAGTCCTTAATGAAGTTAGATGGGTCTGTCCTTCTTTGGAACTTTCCCCTTTCCTGTGGCTCCTGTTTCGATTGCACAGAAGGGGGCACATCCCTGTGATACGGCCTTGCAGCTCAGAAAAGTTACGTGTCAAAGATGTTCTGTTACAAGGACCATGGATTCCATAATTCTGTATGTATAAGAGAAAAATGCCCCAAACTGCTGATGGCTGGGGAATTTATATGTGTGGGTACATGGGTAGGTGAATGGGCCAACTGTATGGAGGAGCTGTGTAGAGGGCAGCTGATACTAGTGTAAACACAGTTGGAGAGTGGAGGAACGGCAGAAGAAAAGCAGATCTTTCTGGTGGGTCTGTAACAACCCTGAGCACTAAACCACTGGTGGATGTTGTGCAGCTACATAAAGGAAAAATGGGTGGCAACAAGTCAACCCTTCTGCACTGCTGGTGCCAAATGGTGGTAGCCAAAACCACAGACAGTGGTAGAAAGAGAAAAGAAGTCCCAAAAAGCATTTTATTTTTTCTCCTTAGTGCTGCAGAAAACTGTCACTGCTGCTCTGCCGGAAGGAACTGTAAATGTTAGAATATCACAGGGTCATCAGGAATGCTTGTATGATTTGGTGGATATCTATGGGCAGGTCTCCATGCTAGCCTAGCCCATCCTGTCCCATGTTAGGAAGTATAGTGCCTGAGACCTTTCCTAAAGTTGGAGCAAAACCTGGTACTTTGTTTCACTCTTCCTTTTAGCTGCTGATACCTAGAGTGCCTCACCTTTCCTTTGTATCACAGAATCAGAATCACAAACATTTTAGGTTGAAAAAGACCTCCGAGATCATTGAGTCCAACCTTTGACCGAACACCACCTTGTCAACCATAGCACTGCGCACTACATCCAGTTGTTTCTTGAACACCTCCAGGGATGGTGACTCCACTGCCTCCCTGGGCAGCCCATTTCAGTGCTTAACAACCTGTTTTGTACAGAAGTTGTATCTGACACCTAATCTAAACCTCTCTTGGCACACCTTGAAGCCGTTTCCTCTTGTTCTGTCACTAGTTGCCTCAGAGAAGACACTGACTCCCGCGATACTACAACTTCTTTTAGTTAGTTGCAGAGAGTAATAAGGTCACCCATGAGCCTCTTTTTCTCCAGGCTAAACACCGCCAGCTCCCTCAGCTGCTCCTCAAAGGACTTATTTTCTAGACCCTCCACCAGCTCCATTGCTCTTGTCAGGCCATGCTTCAGCTGCTGAAAGTCTTTCTTGGAGTGGCCCAGAACTGGACCCAGTACTCAAGGTGCAGCCTCATCAGTGCTGAGTACGGAGGATGATCGCNCTCTTGTTCTGTCACTAGTTGCCTCAGAGAAGACACTGACTCCCGCGATACTACAACTTCTTTTAGTTAGTTGCAGAGAGTAATAAGGTCACCCATGAGCCTCTTTTTCTCCAGGCTAAACACCGCCAGCTCCCTCAGCTGCTCCTCAAAGGACTTATTTTCTAGACCCTCCACCAGCTCCATTGCTCTTGTCAGGCCATGCTTCAGCTGCTGAAAGTCTTTCTTGGAGTGGCCCAGAACTGGACCCAGTACTCAAGGTGCAGCCTCATCAGTGCTGAGTACGGAGGATGATCGCTGTCTTGGTCCTGCTGGCTACACTATTCCTGATACAGGCAATTGGCTGCCTTGGCCACCTGGGCACACTGCTGGTTCATATTCAGCTGCTGTTTAACCAGCACCCCCATATCATTTTCCACCAGGGAGCTTTCCAGCCACTTTGCCCTAGCCTGTGGTGCTGTCTGGGGTTGTTGTGACCCAGATGCAGGACCCAGCCCTTAGCCTTACTGAACCTCATACCATTGGCCTTGGCCCATTGATCCAGCCTGTCCAGATCCTTCTGCAGAGCACATGTCAACACTCACACCTGACTTAATGTTGTCCATGGACATACTGAGGGTAACCTTGATCTCCTCATCCAGATCATCTGGGTGTAACGAGGTCTGATCTTTCTGGTGCTAGCATTCTTAAGGGAAAGTATTGGTGCTTCTAATGATGCACTGCAAATAGAAAGGCACTGCAGAGGTTTTTAGAAGAAATTGCACATTTGTGCAGCATAGCATAGCCCTGTCAGGAGTTCTGCAGACAGCTGCTATGCATGTCTGTTACATGGGGAAGCTGTATCCCAGCAGAGGATGTGTTGGAGGATTTTGCTTTTGGCTTCTATTCTACAATATGAAAAGCAGAACAAATGGAATGTGGCTTTATTTGAGAGCTAAGTTTGGGGAGGGGAGTCAGGCTTGTGCTGTGATTCATCAGAATTGTTGGCCTTTCAGTGTCAGTGGTCAGAAGTTCTGTTTTTATCAAAACATGGGTGAAAGGATTTGAAGAGTCCTGCCCAGAAGCAGAGTAAGAGCAATTTAAAAAAAATCATAAAAATACAAAAGTGCAAAAACTGTGAAGGGTCTTTTGTGACATTGCAGATGCCTCTTGTTCTGTGTCCAAATTTGAAATGTACTCCAAATAAACAAGGCCAGCTGGCTTGGTTCCAAGGGGCAGAAGAATCAGATGCAGGAGGCATAAAATGCTTTGTTTGCTAATAAATGTTTATAGTTCATTCATGTCAACAAAATGTCAGCAAGAACTGAATGGGGGCACTGTGTAATTTAGTGACCTGAAGGAGATGATTGTGATTGCACAAAGTTTTCGTTACAGCTGAAGAAGCAAAACAGAATTACATTGTAAATGGCAGTAATTGGTCTAACTGATCACTGTATCTAGTATTTAGCTAATACGTGGTGCAGTAGAAGTTGTTCCAATGACTGAGAGGTTGGTAAATGCCACCCATATTCATTTTACAAGTAAGTAACCAAGATACAGATACACCAAGAGAAAGATACAAAACGAACTAGGCTTACCTGAAATGTCTCCTTGAGCTGTTATTTTGTTGTCCATGCTGCATCATCTCCAAACCGACAGCCCTTGAGAGCTCATCACTATGTTTTAAGAACCACATCCTTTTCTTTTGCACAATACAGTTAGACAACATCATGAGAAGAGCAGGAGGTCCTTACAGAGGACTGGTGCAGGGCAGGGTTATAGGGATATGAACTAGAACCAAAGCTGCAGGGATGGTAGGATTTACGTGTTTAATTTTTTACCGTGTTTAATGTGTAAATATTTATATTCATCACACTGACAGACTTTCTAAGGTTGTGGCAGTTTTTTGCAGTGTTTGGATCAGCTATGTAGCTTGGCTGTGAAACAGTACTGAGAAACATCTTCCTTTTTCATGCTTGCAAATACTGCAAGGCACTAGTTGACAGTGGAGTAAGGAATTCACGGCTTAAAACATCCTTTGAGAAGCAATGTTATCTTAGGGAATGGCAGGAGAGGCAGACCATGTCTGTGGGTAGAGCAGCCAGCTGGCCCCTGGTCTGAAGGCACACCAGAGTGCATGCCTCAAGTCACAAGCAATCCTCTTGTCCTCCTCTTTCAACAGTGCTGTGGGATCCTGTTCAGCTCTGTGATTTTGTAGGTAAACAGGAACTAAATCTGGGTATGGAGGCTGGGCAAGGATTGAGGGGCCTCACTGCTGACAGGGTAGCATGTGGGTTTCTGAGATACTTGGGCTGATCATGCAGTGCTTTCCCTATTACAGCTTCCGTTGGCCTTGTGGCTGTTTGTTCAGAAAGTGTCCTCTCACCCTCAGGACACTGACTGGAGAGAGGTCATTCTGTAGCTAGAGCATTTATGCTTCCAGGGAGCTAAAAGAGACTTGACACACTGTTACAGGTTAAAAATAATAAGAGATTGCAGTTAGGTGGTGTAAATCATTATCCCATCAACTGGTGCTGATTGAGGATTCAGAGCATTGTCTTAAGCTTGTTGGTTATGTCTGCTCTTTGGTGCTCTGCAGTGTGTGTAGGTCACCAGGCTTGGGATTTCAGTGGTTGTCAGTCCACTTGAATTTCCACCAAACATCCAGCCATGCTTTGCTTTCATCTCCCACCTCTTCCTCTTTACTCTGTCCAGCCTTTGGGAAAAGTAGTAGCTCATCAAAAGGTGGAAGGTAATAATCGTCATGGAGCCTCCTGTTTTCATAATGGCTTGTTTCTTTTCTTTTCCAGAGGGACGGATGCTCATTCAGGACATCCCTTCTATCCCCAGCAGAGGGCACTTGGAGAGCACGTCTGAGTTGGTTGTTGACTACAGCAGTTTTTACCAGCCATCCCTGTATCCTTGCTATAACAACCTGTACCAGTACCAAAGGGCAGTGGCCACTGAGCCTTCCTCAAGTGAGACGGGGGGTGCAGTTGTAGGGTCGGCCATGAAAAACAACCTTCGAAGCCTCCCAGCGACGTACATGCCAAGCCAGTCAGGAAAACAGTGGCAGGTATGATGTTTCAGGGGTGTTACATGGAAGAGTGAGGTGGACAATAAGCTGTTTCTTGGGCCTGATTCTGATCTCTGGTTTGCTGGTTTCATGTCAGTGCAAAACCAGAATCCAAGGGTGACATTAGGACCCATTTTAGGAAACTTGCCTAAATGCATGGTTATGATGCAGCACACCGAAAGCAATGACATAGGTGGGCAGTGGCAATGGTATAGGTAGATTGCTGCAAGCACAAAGGGCACTCGCTTGATTTTATATTCTGAGTTACATCATAGAAGATTATGGACTGTTTTCTAGGAAAAGAGTCCAACTGAATTGTCCAGCATAATATCCTTGGAGCTTCAGGTGCTATTGCTGGTAGGCTTTGCTCTTCAGAAACTTGTTCTTTTCAATCTTTCACATTTGAGGTGCTGAGGCAAAGCAGTAGACCATGCTGTTGTGCAGTCGGTTGGTGGCAGTCAGTTGAATGTGGCAAGGCATGTTTCTAGTTCTGGCAGTGACAGCTCCAGGGCTTGCAATTTTGACTTTGGTAGCTCAGATTATAGACAATGCCTGAGAAGTTGAGATCAGAGATTTGTGTACTTCATTAGGTTATAAAGCCAACCAAGCCCTCACAATTTAGGACTTGATAATTGTAGCCTCCAACTCAGTATTGGTCAGAAACTGGAAAAAAGGGAAATCTGTCAGTGTGGAGGATTCTTGGCCAAGTAAGTGGAGCCATTTCACTGACTTTGAGATTGTTTGGTTTTGGGCTGCAGTGATTCTTTTCTGTCCAAGATTAAAGTGATGAGGTTATACCGTCGGAGTCTGGCTATGCCTTGTCCCTTGTTTAAGGATAGGAGAGGGCAGACCTCTTCTGTAGAGCATCAAGGGAGGGCAGGCTGCTTCTGCAAAAGCAGTGTTGAGAAACCACTCAACAATGAAAGATGAAATGACAACCAAAATCCCCTTTCATAAGGGTCATCCGCTTTGCTGTCAGAGTTTCTCTGGCACAGGAACCAACTCTGAAAGGGCATTTTAACTTCTGATACCAAGGAGCTGAAACTAACACCAGGATGATTAGTATTTCTATAGCAGTTAGGACTACTCCATGTCCCCTTTTTTTGCTATGAGGACAGCCATATGGGTTAAAGAACTGTCTCTCTTCTTTCTGCTGTGGGAGTTAACACCACGAGAGCTTTTTTCTCTCAGTGTGTTGATAGGTTACAGTTACTTTCAGATACATGGAGGTACACCTTTTCAGTTCTTGGCACCCTCTCTAGTGGATGAATTTGTTCACCAGACCAGGGGGAGAATTGGTCAAGGCAAGCTGTAGGATTTTGTGCATAGTAATGAAATGAGGTGCTAGTGCTTTTTTAACTCTTTCATTTTGGTTTATTGTGTTAACCTGGTATATCATAACAGAGTATTTCAGATGGCTTCTCAAGCTTCTGCAGTACCTAACTTGCTGATACTCAGAGACAACATCACAATACAAATGAAAAGCAGCAACGTTTGCCTTGTGCGAATAATGTTCTTGCAGGCTGCTAGTCCTACACGTCACCTAGTGCACAGTGTCAAAGGGAGAGCTATGGTGAGGGTACGCTAAATTATGTTAAATGTTGGAATGAAGATGTGATGTCCTCATGGTTCTGTTGTCATGTAGTGTCTTGTTGTAAAAAGTCTTGGCTTAGAGAGTCTGTGTCTCACTCGTGAGGTTACTTGTTTCTTATGGGACCTTTGACATCCCTTAAAAAAATAAAATCAATACAGTGATTTTCATTATTTTTTTCTTGGTGTCCTGCATAATCTCTAACTAACTTCTGCTGAAGTGCCACTCAAATTAGGGAGATACTGAAGAGGTAAGTAAGGAAAAATGAGATGGTTGTCAAAAAGGACCGTTTTCCTTCCACCAGGAGGCTCAAAGCTCTGAATGTCCATTACCTCCTTGTGGGATGTATCACATGATTCCATTCACCTTCATATAAATTTGATATACCTCACCTGAGATTTTAATTTCTCCAGGCCAAATATTTTGGGATCCCTCAGTGCTGTTTTAGTGAGATACCTGTGCAGAGAGACTAAAGGTCGTGATTTCTACCTGCAGAAGTGACATCTTTCCAGCTTCTAAATGGCATAAAACTAGAACCCACCTCTCCTGTGCAGCAGGGCAGACTGTAGTTCAAGGTCAGTGTTACAAGCTGTTTCTCAGACACTGGTCTGCGCCTAGAATTGTTATTGCTGAAATAGTTATGAATCAGGGTTTGCATACTCTACTCTTTTGACAGCATAACGTTGTCCAAATAATTACAAAAAGTTCTAGTGAGAGCTAGGCTAGAAAATGTTTGATGGCAGTGGGTGCAGTGATGCCGAGGCTGTAAAACACTGTGTGGCTCTAAAGATGGTTTGTTGTAAGGGGAAAGAGCTCTTAGCTGCTGCATGTGGTTCAACATCGATTTTGCACATGAGGATTACCAGCAAGGGAAGATCACAGAAATGGAGAAGGATGAATAATCAATGAAATTTTCTGTCATGCACAGTAAGGATTTACAGAAGAGTTTCATTCAAAGCATGCTCATCAAAGAAGAATGAGACCTTGTGTACACCTACAGGAGGTTTTGTTGGAAAATCTGTGCATGCTGATTCCCTCCAGAAGAAACACGTAGCTGTCACCTACACAGGGATTTTTCCTGAACTGCCTGTACTGACTGGACTTATTTTTTTATGTGCACAGACTTTCTCAACCAGTCTCAAGTAAGAGTGAGTCTTCTTATCTGACTGGTATTGTATAACTGTTTTGATCAAGGTTTTTGATTTTTGTTTCTTTACCAAAAATCGTGGCTGAGCAGTGCCTGCTGCAACAAAATTAGGGCAGCTTGCTAAGGTATGAGCTCACAAAAGGGTTTTTCTGTTGGTAGAAGTCAGTGATGTGCTCCCTGGAAGGTGTCGTGGTTTAAGCTGTGTAGACAAGATGCCTGATTTTACCATATACTCACTTGGTGGAGGCTCACTCATCCTGGAATAACTGTAACCACACAGGGAGAATTGCACACTAAGATAACTTCTGGATGCAGACAAGGCCTTGAGCAGCCCAGCTGTCTGCTGTTTTAGAATTTAGGGAGCAAGGGAGAATAGCCAGGGAGGAAATGTGTGTGTGTGTGGGATGAGTTGAGGATTAATGCATCACTGAGCCTTGGCAAATAAACTGAATCACTGAATCTTTAATGTAGATTAATGTCAGATTTCATTAGTCTTTGTTCTTTGCAGAGGCTCACATGCTTGAGTGGATTCATAGAGGTGGAAATGTTTTATATATTTCTGTGTGGGTTTTGTTTGTTTATATACATGTATACCAGAAGCTGTATCCGTCATGATTTGATAAGCGTAATGAAGGTGATTGTTTTTGTTGAGACCTCTTCGATCATTTATATTCTGCTGCTTTTGCCAGCTCTAAGGGAAATAATCAGATATGTCTGGTGTTGCACCTGAGGAACAGACAAGCTTAGACTGGGGAGGAAATGTAGCAGATTTGATGGTTACTGTGCATCTCCTTTGACACCAGTTCTATATGAGCATCTGGATTCTCCCTTGGAAGTCTCACAGTTGTTCCTTACAACAGGAATTTGTGAGCATTCAGTCCAATTAACAGTAAAATGAGTCTGCTGACATCAGTACTGCAAGTCAGAGCATGTTGGTGTACTTGGAAGTTGGTGAAAGCAGTTTCACTGTAACTGCTTAGGGACAGCAACTGGAAAATGATGGGGTGACTGCAGTCTTTTCTACCACAACAGAAGTAAAACTTGGATGGAGACGTCTGAATCCAATCAGATTTTGTTTTCTAAGCTGGCAGTGCAACTGCTGGTGTGTGACCCACAGCGCAAGGATTATCTGGACTTGTGAGTCAGCATCACCTCCAAAAAGTGTTAAAACTTCTGCTTCTTACACCCAGGCCATTAAAAATCAGCAAGATGCAGAATGTGATCTCACACCTGGGGACCAGTGGTTGCTGTTTCTTTGTTACTTTGGTAACTTTGGTAACTCTAGGGATCTTGCTTCAGAGAATGGTGTATCAGTTTGACTTGGCTTCCTTGCCAAGCCCAAGCTGCCCCCCTCCTCTCTTGCTCTCTTTAAGCGAGAGGGAAAAAAACCCTGAACCACCGAAAACTCGAAAGAAACTGAATTGTATCAGAATATATATATTTTCAGATATTTGCAATTATATATATAATTTGTACATACAATAGGGAGCTCCCAAGAGGGAAAAAGGGGGGAGAAACAGGGACAAAGGAGGGACAAAAAACCCAGAACAGACAAGTACAATCAAAATCCCCAAAAAACTAGCACAATACAATCTCACCAACTTCTCTCAAGAGCAGGCCAACACACTCTGATCTCCCACGTGGCAGGTAGCAGTGGTCACTGCAACAGGCCTCAGGCGCTGATAAATGAGACCAAATGCAGAGAGTCACTGCTCCCAAACATCGCTGGAAGAAGAAGCAAAAAAACTTCTTATCTCTCTCTTATGTATACTCTCTTGTTACGAAAAAACCAGTGTGGAATACCTAGGAAATAGGCATTTCCTTAGTTACAGCTGGTTACTAAGGAAGCCCTGGATCAAAACCATCACAAAAGGTTAAGGCTGGTGTGGAGGTTTTGGACAAATTTCAGAATTCCATGTAATTTCTTTTTCCCCCCTTTTTCCTCTTTTTTTTTTTGAATGTATTTTTAATGCAGCTTGACAAACCAATATTCTCACTTTCAAAACCTTAACCTTTTTGTGCTTTCCTTATGCTGATTTAGAGCAAAAACCTAAAATAAATACTGGTGAGAGTCAGACTGAGAAATTTTAACTCATATTCTAATGTGGGAATTACATTTAATATTTGGAAGTTAAATACTTTCCATTGCTGAGGTAGGAAACTGTTTTGTAAGCATTTCATAGAAGAACCAAATTTAAAAAACTGTCCTTTACTAAGTACAGAAAAGTGTTGCTATGATAGGATAGCTAGCAGTTTGAAAAATAGCCACTTGCTGGTAAAAAATTATGGCTCTTTTCAACTCCTGCAACCTGCATTTAGTTTCTGGCCCGGTTTTTCCTCCAAAAAGCCTGTCCCTCTTACAGAAGTGTGCAATCTAACTCTCCAGAAGTCAGTGTAGAATGTATGCATGTGTGTGTGAATATATATACACATTGTGCAAGTCACCCAAGACAATCCAAATTTTATGCGTAAGCAGTGTATTATATACTGTATTCATAACATACCCTTCACACTACAGATTTATGCTAAAAGTATCCTAATGTTTCTGACAGCTCATGTGTGACATGAATGCAATCCGTATTTCTTGGAGGAGCTAATCTAAGCGGTTTATTTTCCGATACTGCTGATAGGGCTATATCTCTAGGTGTCACTGCAGTTGAGATTCTGATGGTAACATATTGTTTATGGGTCACTGCCTTTGTCTAAAAGAATAGGTTTGAACAGAATAGCAAAGGTTAATTAAGTTTGTCTATCAAGGAGGGACAGATATAGATGTCTCTTGTATTTTCTGTGCTAGAATCAAATAAGTCCAGGCAGGGAGTCATAGACTTTTTTCTCCTTGTGCTGGAAAACATGCTTAGCTGGTTTTAGGAATGAAAGAAAGCCACCTTGGGCAGCATAAATGAAACAGTACTTTTGAGGAGTTAGCACATGGGCAGTAGCATTGCAAGGTGGGAGATAAGCAGCAACCCTGGTTTACAGCTGTGGAAACTGAGGCAGGGAAGTATTAAATAACTTGTCACAGTCACACAGCCCACAGTGACAAAGTGGAGCTTCCTGATGTTTGGATTTCCATTCCATTGCCCAGCGGTTGCCCTCTTGCCCATGCCAAAATCTAACCTGTGAATTCTGTTGTTTGCAAGCAACAATGCATAAATGCAATTTTATGCTGCCTAAAGTTGGCTTTTAGATCAAGGCAGAAGGAGAAGACTTCTAATAGACTTTCTCTGGTCTTTCCATAATTACTGGTTTTTGTTTAAGGCAGCTGTTGGTAAGTTGTGGGTGAGACAGAAGGATGGAAATGGCAGTGTAAAGTGATTTGGCCCAAGATCATGTGGCACACCAGTGAAATTTTTGTGGCCTTGTCACCCAGGAGTAGTATTAATGACCTCCTCCTGCTTGTCCTTCTTAGAAACCCCATAGTCAGGGATCAACTTCAAAATGTGGAGATCCTGCTTAAAAAAAACACTGGCTTGGCTCTCGAGGAGATTGTGTCTGGCAGCTTCTGCAAATAAAAGAATTACCCAGGTGATGTTTTACCTAAATAATTCGCCTGGGAAGGGTGGGTTGTTTTCTAGTCTCTCAGGCTAAATGGAGAACTGAGTCACCACTTGTGCCTGCTTTGACGCTTTCCTGTCTCTAATCTGCCCACCTCCTCTCCTTGGCTCCTCCATGAAGAAGGTGTGTAGAGGTTATGTAGATGCTGCCAGGACATGGAAAGAGGAGCTAAGCTTTCCGTGCTCTTCCACCAGCTGTTGAAAAAGCTTTTTTTCAGGAATGATCTGATGCAAGAGCATTTTTCTTAAGTTTCCGTTATTTTGCTGTGTATTCTGTCACTGTTGGACATAGCTGAAGGGCTGTACTGACAATTTTGCTTGGTGGTGAACAAGTCTTGTTTCAAGCTTTTCTGTCAGCAGGCAACTGTAGCTGCCTCTCAATTCCTCACACTGGCTTTATGAGGCACAGGGAAAGAATTCCACTGCATTGCATGGTCTTTTAATCAGGCCATATTTATTCGTTCATGAATTGTAAGCATCCCACTGTTGCTTGCAGTACATCTTTTAAAACACTACCAAGTGCGCGCTGTGTAGTACAATTTAGGGGAACCTGGAAATACTGAACAGGCCAAACGTGCTACTCCAGTGATGTGTGTCTCCCACTGAAGTCAGTGAGGTACTTAGTGAATTCTGCAGCTGGGGCAGGGCGCAAGCATTATGTGGCTGAAGGAAGAGCAGCTTAGGAGCTTGGTTTGCTCTGCAAAGAGCCATGCACGTCCTTTCCTTCCACAATACTTGCTTACCTAAAATACAGGTTGCTCTTATGGCACATAGCCTATGGTGGTACAAACCACAGTGGTTTGGGGGACTGTCCTAACCCATTCCTGTCTTGGCCTTGCTGTAGGGCTGGAAGGGGCAGGGAACGCAGGAGAGACCAGAAGGCCAGTCATTCTCCTCCTGTATCCCTGCATGACCCCAGTATTCCCTCTGGACAGGACCCAGGGGAGAATCCCAGACCTAGTACCTGACTGCAGGGTTTAGAAGGCTGAATTGTCCTGGGTTGGAAATAGTCTGAATATTCCAGGGCTTCTCCAGGGCTGTTTTTATCTCCCTTTCTGGCATCCAGAAATGTGCAAGGACTCTGCAGAGCTGCAGGAGTTAATACAGAGCAAATGTCCCTTCTCATGAGGTACTGGTCTCCTAAGCCCCCTTTCTAATGCAGCACTAAGGTCAAGAATTTTTACAACTGGTTGTTTTTTTATTGTTACCGTAAAATAGGATTGCTAAGCACTATAAAAAGGAAACCTTATGGTTCAGATTTACTGAGGTGTGTATTCTAAACAGTTTAATAAAACAAAACCAAAAGCTTCTAGATTTTCTTCAGCAGTTAATACACAGCATATTCCTTGAACAGCCAAGCCTCCAGCTCTCGGTCGAAGTGTGGTTCGTAGACTTGGTATAGGTAATAAGATTATAAAACATGTCTCTTGCTAGCCAGCTACCACACACTAATAATAACAGTAGTAATAATTCTTTGCATCTAGAGGCTTTAGGTGAGTTGTTTCTTAAGGAAATGGAGAAACCCAAAAAAAAAAGCTTTGAAAAGAGGCAGGTCACTGCATCCATTCTGCAGGGAAAGGAAACACGTGCTTGATCGGTTTGGTATCAGGGAATGATCCCTCCAATTTGTTACAGCTCAAATAACGTTCTCTGCTGCAGGCAGCCTTTTCTCGATTGTACATAAGCACATGTGCCCATGAACAAGGGAGAAGTGGATCCATGAGGTCTGTGGGTGCACCCTACAGCCCTACCCACTGAGGGAAGGGAGACTCTGTGCAACACAGCAGACGGAGGGGAGTTTGCTAACTTTCTTTCCCTGGTACTTCTGGAGCTGTTGAGTTTTGCAGATATCAGATTCAAAATGCCCTTTGGGCTGTGCTTTTGGGGAGTTTGTGTTGGTTAATCCATAATTTCAGGGCAGAGGTAGCCTGGGTTTTGTTGAGGAGGTCTGTCTCCAAAGTGAAGAGTACCCTTTGTCAGAAAAACAGAAGGGATGTCAGTAGTTCTTTTGAGTTCAGGTTTCTGTAGCATAACACATTAAATTTTTTAAGTGCTATTTATTGTTTATTATGGGTACAACTTTGGTGCATGTTGAACTTTTTCTGCATGCAGGGGTAAAAAATTAAAAATTTTAAGTTTAGGTTTAAATTGTAATGCTAAAACTCGTAACTTTCAGACTAAAAGCAAGTTTTGCTGACTCGTGAGTACATGTGGAAGTATGTGTGCCTGTGCTGCTGTCAGAAGACAGGCAGAGGTGCACTTCGCTTCATGTGAACAGCCACCATTCTCCCTCAGTGTCTGTCTCTGTCTCTCTTTCTACACTTAATCTCACTGCAAATCTACCTCCACGTGGAAGGCTGCCTGTTGCCGTCTGCCTCAAAGAGCACCAGCAGCATTTAATGTGACTTGGGCCATGTTATTTCCAGCTAAGTGTATGGAGATGAATATGGAATTTCTAAGGGGATCCCTGGCAAACAATGGGTGACTGCATTGTGGTTCTGGGAGGCGCTGGTGACTGCTACTGCCAGGACCAGACCCTGGAGGTCTGCTGGTGAATGTGGCCATCTGGGACAGCAGATTCACACCCTGCCACTGCTGCGCTCTGGTTTGAGCTTTGCAGCCTGGGAAGGGCTGAGGAGCAGGGCTTTAGGTGCAGCTGGCTTTGACCTGAGGGAGCCACAGTGGGCAGGCAGAGCTCGTCTAACTGCCATGAGATGTGGCTGAAAAGGCTTGACAAACATGTCTGCTTGCAAAGACATTGTATAATGGCATAGCTCTCTCTGTGTATTACTGTTGGCACTGCTACCGTTATACCTAGTAGAAAACTGTGATATTTCATCTCTACCAGAAGCTTTCCAGGTTACAATTATTCACTGCCCAGCATACTTAGGGAGACCAACTAGTTACTTTTCCTGTTGAAAATATTAAGCTTGTGAAGTGTTTTGCCATGTTTTTTGGAATCTTGAGGCCATGTTGCATTGTAGAGCTTTGCAACAAATAATACTAGTTGGTAGTTCTTTCATAAACCACGAATTTAAAAAAGCATTACTGTTTATCTGAGAAGATGAATTTGGATGATTTAAGGGCATCAGAGTAGGATAAACTTTGATTTCGGAGTGATGCCAATTTGCTGCTGTCTGTGGGAGGGAGAAGGGGTTGTCTGGTTGACACCATGCTGACATGGCAGACCTGCTGACTGGTGCCCAGCTGTGTTTCCACTTTTAGCTTCCTGTGTAGTCTATCCACAGCTTGCTTTCTCTGGGTAACTCAGGAAAGTATTTTTTCCTTCTCCCAGTGTTGTAACAAAAACTGTCTGTTGGTGTGCCTGTGTCGCTACTCTGATGCCATATCCTGCGTGAGACAGTCAGTAGGACAGGACAGTCACTCCTCCCTAGCCACCCAGTAGGTCTCTGGCAGAATAGTTACCACTAGTCTGAGATGGGTTAGTCTCTGGGGAGGTGTAGGAGCTGGGTGGGCACTTCACATCTGACACTGGGCAGGTGCATACAGTTAAAGGGGCCTGGAACACTTGTCTGTGCTGTAAAAAGGAGATCTTACAGGATGCTGCTTGTGATGAAGGGTACATGCTTGTGTGCCAGATG
>VWZD01002294.1:157799-181811 GCA_013396695.1 Sakesphorus luctuosus | reverse complement strand
ATTCTGTGATTGTATGATTCTAATTTTCCAATTACTAAGAAGAAACATATTTTTCACTGTGGTGCCATAGGCAATAGTAGGACTCCCAGCATGCTAAATATTTACTGTTACATGCACCTGCTCTTGAACTAAATCACACTATTGGGTGACAAGCTCTCCACTCTTGAGTTTACGAGGCTTTAAGAAGCACTGAGGAGCAGGTTGGAGTGGCAGTTAAGATGGATTATTTGTTTCAGGCTACTTAAAAAAATTAATGTCAGCCTTAGCTCTCTGTTTAAACACAGGCCTAAAATAAACATTGTGCTTATTTTTATCTCATGACACTCAAATATAGAAACTGTGGCAGATACACTGGAAAGGTTCCACACTGCTTCTAAGTGGTTGGAGTCATTTAAGTGATGCAACTAGGCAGGAAAACTAAAGTCATAGAATTGTAGAATCACACAATGGTTTGGGTTGGGAGGGACCTTAAAGCTTATCCAGTCCCACCCCCTGCCATAGCAGGGACACCTCCCACCAGCCCAGGTTGCTCCAAGCCCTGTCCAACCTGGTCTTGGACACTTCCAGGGATGGAGCAACCCCAGCTTCCCTAGGCAACACATACAATGATGTGAGTGAAACTGAATATTGAGAATATGTTTCTTCTCCAGATGTATGAGGTACTGAAGTCACATTAACCTGTCAGTGATAAAGAATGTCCAGCAACCCAAGTGGCAGTGGGGTAGATGTGTCATCTGGTCCTATCAAACAAGGACAAGAATCCTTACAGGAGAAGCAAGACAGGCTGTTTTCAAGGAAATAAATTTCCAAGACAGTCACTTGCAGGGTGGTTCTGTCACTTAAGGGATTATGGCCAGGGAGGAGCCTCAGCCATGATGAATCACCTCGAAAAAGCTGTTGAAAGAAGCCATGTGAGAAATCCTCCCAGAGCATCCAAGAGTACAGTGGAAGGGATTGATGGCAAGGGACAGTGGAGCACAGTGTCAGGGAATGGGTACACTATGCCATCCAAATAGTTCTCCAAATCCACACAAGTCCCTTTTTTAGCAAGTCCTGTTGTTTGACTCCATGCCTTCATAAATGCCTAGCCAACAAAAAAACCCTCAGACCTGGGAATTTTAGACCATGTAAATATTGATGCATGTGGCAAGACAGTTTTATCCAGTCCCAAACAGTTCAGCTGCTTCCCCTGGCCAAGGAATCAGAAGAAGGAGTAGGGAGGAGAAGTGTGAAGGATGAGAAGAACGGGGCTGAGCATGAGTTTGAGGATCAGGTGATGAGTTTACAGCTGCATCTGTGGATGCCACAGGGTTATCTTCAGTGCTTAAGCAGCAGGTATTAGAAAGGGGCAGGGTGTCTTGGTGGGAGTAAAAACCTGGTTGTTGATCAAGAAATAAGAAGGAACTTCCTCACAGCTGAGTATTTGTAGGAGATTGACACAGGACATAGGTATACTAATAGAGGACAGAAGGCAAAGGGTGTGATGTGGTGCAGCAGACAGCCTCCACTTCACATCCTCAGCTTGCATTTCCTCCACTCTCTTTGAGCCCTGGCTCTTGCCCAGCTGCTGGGCTTTCATTGCAAAGGGACCACCTGTAAACTAACTCACGTAGAAAATACGAGTGTGAGTTTATGCTGTTTTCTTATCCTGTCCCATATTTCATTTCATAGAATCATAGCATCACACAATCATAGAATGGATTGAGTTGGAAAAGACCTCAGAGATCATCTTGGTCCAATTCCAGTCCCTTTACCAGATCATGGCACTCAGTGCCATGGCCAATCTGTGTTTAAAAATCTCCAGGGATGGGGAATCCACCCCCTCTCTGGGCAGCCCATTCCAATGCCTGAGCACTCTCTCTGCAAAGAAGTTTTTTCTGCTCTCCACCTTCAATTTGCCCTGGCAGAGCTTGAGCCCGTGCCCGCTTGTCCTATTGCCGAGTGCCTGGGAGAAGAGACCAACCCCTACCTGGCTAGAACTTCCCTGTGGCTTTTGGTCTTTCCTTAGGACTTCCCAGCCAGTTACACAGCACTGGGGGATATTTTTATAGCTGTTTATGAGCCACAATCTGGCTGCAATCTTGTCACCAGCAGCCAAGTCTCTCAAACAGCACTTTGTTATGAGCTTTCTTTCTACCTCCTCCTCTTGCTACTTAAGTTTCTTCCTTTAAAATGCAGAGAAGTCATGATTCAGTCCACAGTTTGCCAGAATTTCTTCTAAGATCTCTTAAAGAGAGACCTTGAAGGTTCTAGTGTTTTCTATGCCTTCAGCTAGGGAAAGTAGCTCCACTGAGCTGCACTCTCTGTTCTACAGAAGGAAAATATATATTTACACTGGTATTTGGCCACCTCCTCCAAACCTGGCAGTCCTCCTTGCAGTTCACAGACTGGTGGCTGGCCAGACAACAGCCTGGAGGCACCTGAATGCCTGTGGAAAACTGGTTGATTCTCATTAGTTACAACTAGTGATATTGAAGACAAGGCTGAATTAGGATGAGTCCTGTTCTTAATATGGTGGCTGTGAGCAGGTTTCCCTCTGTGATTAGTTCCTATTCACTTTTTGCTACTGCTATAAAATCTGCTTGTCCCATTGCAGAGGATGGGACACATCCTCTCCTGGCAGACTATTAAAATCAGGCTGACTCAAGACCCAAAATTCAGCCATACCCTTTCTCATAAAAAACGTGCTTTCTTTGTTAAGACTCTTTTTATAGTCCCCTCTCGTGCTGTTCACCATTAACACATCTTCCTGTTGTGATGTCCCAAATTTTGACAGCTGGTTGAGCAAGGGAAAGGGAACTCTAAATATTGAAACAATCCTTGGAGCAGCTACCAGGGAGCATTTAATTCCAAAAGGTCAATAAGAGCTTGGATGCCTTCTGGTAAACCGAAATTCCTGCACATTCCAGCTGTCAAGACAGCCACTGGCCTCTTGAACCAGCTCTCAACTGAACATTTTTAATCATTCCCCTGAGCCCTTTTCCACAGCTGTTAACTTGTCCCAGGAAGGCTCAGTTACACCCCTGGCAAAGGAAATTATTAGCGGGCTTGCTTGTTTGTTGTTGTTGTGTGTGCGAACAGTTTACAAAGATAGAGTGTGTTGCTTTTTCTTTGGGAGAAAAAAAATAAATTGAAAATTACTTTGCAGAATGAGCAGTTTGGATTCCTGAACACCAGATATTTGGGTTTACTGCAGGATATTTTTGTTAGTTCAGACAAGTGAACAAACACGCTGCTCACGACACCTCTGAGCCACCTACCTGGAGGTGTGTTTGACGTGAGTGTTGCTGTTTCCTTCCAAGTCCTGAGTCAGCAGCACTCACAGACAGGTCTTGTATTTACCAGGCTCACGAGGGGATTTTGTCAACCTATGCAATGTTTTCTGATCCCAGCCTCATGCACCTGTGCTGTCTCCAAAGCAGCCACTCTTCAGGTTACAGCTGTCACTCAGCAGCATCAGGATCCTTCCAGAAACATCCCAGGGTTAGGAAGCTTCTGCTGAATCTCACCTCGTGGTGATGCTGGCCAGATGAGGGGGGTTACTGGATCATGGGCATGAAAGGTAACATGCTTTGAAGTCGTTATAAAAATCAGGGAGAGACCAAAGTTTCCCTCTTAAACCACATGCAGTTAAGAGCTGTTTGACCATTCACTTCTGGTCAATATTGAATTTGATCCAGGAGCAGCCTCAGGGCTACTCTGTCCCAAACTCAGGGAGCCTGTTTGTACATAATGATGTATATGCTCAGATCCCCAAGTACTTGTTGGCATGAGGGAGCTGGGGGGGCTCAGCCTGAAGAAAAGGAGGCTCAGGGGGGACCTTCTCACTCTCTGCAACTCCCTGCTGAGAGGGGTTGGGCTCTGCTCCAGGGAACAGGGACAGGAGGAGAGGGAATGGCCTCAGGTTGTGCATGTTAAAGAAAATTTCATCATGGAGAGGGTTGTCCAGCCCTGGCACAGCTGCCCAGGGCAGGGGTGGAGTCCCCATCCCTGGAGGGATTTCAAAGCCCTGTGGATGTGGCAATTGGGAAAATGGATTAGTGGTGGCCTTGGCAGTGCTGGGTTAAGGGTTGGACTTGATGATCTTAAAGGTCTTTTCCAACCTTAGCAATCTTGTCATTCACTGATTTTATGTCTTGCTGAAGGGACTATAAGCCCATGGACTACAATTAATTTTCAAAAAATATCACTCCCTGAATTGGACTTAGTTTTGCTCACACCATACTTGGTCTTGGCATCTCTTCCAGCACTTTATTTCTATGATTTCGTGTAGCAGAAAGGAATAATGAGCCAGTAGGTGCTTGGAAAAACATTTGTTTTCCCCCTGAAGTCAGTGACAGTTATAAATTCCCTGCAGACAGACTCCACCACCACAGCAGTGGCAACTTTATGATGATGATTGAATATATCTCAGTAGGAGGAGAACGGTCAGGTTGCTTCTGTGAAAACAAATTTACCTATGAGCTCCATTTCAACAGACACTGATTTACACAATGGGGGAAAATCCAACTTTTTTCTTACTGAAAAAAATTACTTTTCTTTTGCCAGTGCTACAGCATCACAAGTGGAAAGCTATCCTCATTATTCCAGCAACTGAGTGATTTCCTCCTATCCTTGCAACTGGTGACTCAATTAATTTTGGGAGTCAATTACTCACATGAAAAACACAGTAAGAGTGTGAAGAGAACCCCAAAATACTACTTTAAAACTCTTTTTCTCTTTTTTTTTTCTTCCTACTCTCTAACCCAAAGGGTACATGATCACAGTAGGGGTAAATATCAATGTAAACAAACCAAAAGAACTTAGTAAGATGTATTGATCTGTATAATTTTTTCTATTGAACAGAATACATGACCTTTATTTAGGTTTTATGAATACTGACCAAGTGACTTACAGTGCAGCTCTCAGCCTTAAAAAATATCTGTGGACAAGTTTTTCACACCTCCCTCCCTAGTTTTCTAATACTTGGTACTCCATGTGGAATATAGTATCATGTACCACAGTGAATAAAATGGGAAAGCTACTGGAAAAAACCGACCACTCTTGGGAAAAAAACCCACAACTTTTATAAAGCAACACCAAAGAACAAGAAAAACATGGTGGTTTTTGCTTACTGTAGTATTAGATATTTTATTCTGGATTGTTATTATTTCTCTATGTCACGTGCAAAAGAACTTCATTGATGGAAATCCAAACCAACAGCAAGGGGATTTTCCATCCTATTTCTGACTGCTCCCTACTGAGGAACATGTCAGACACAATACAGCTTTGCCATTACACAAGCCTTTAAAAGATGCTGACAGATATTTTGAGAGTTTGGCACTTTGTGTTAATAAGAAAACAAATCCATGACAGTTTCCCATCGAGGCAGAACAATAAAGGAACAGGGCAGAATATTTTTAGCATATTACATTCCATACCATGTGTTTTAGGCTGATTTTTTCTCCCCTCTTTCTCTTTACTGAGTTTTCCAGAAGTATATTGATCAATTTATAGTCAGATACACTTGGAATTCATCTATGTCTTTCTCGTGTGGAATTACAAAGAATTCTCAAGCCTCTAATAATAGCATTTTTATGTCTGCCTGGACAAGGACTATGAAATAAAAACCATGAGCCCTAAAGAGCTTGACCCTGGAGACACAGGGGATATCCAGGGCCATCCAATGTAGCATCTCCATAGCTCCTGTCAAGCCAAGTTATCCTGAAAATGCTGATGTGATCATGAATTCTTTTCAAGAAAATTAAAAGAACAGTCAGCACCATGTCTGGAAAATGGATAAAGCTGACAGACAGTAAATAAGCTCATTCCCCACTGAGATCATTGACTGAACACTTTTGGGTTGAGGGGATTCATCCTTGAGCGTGAGCTGTTTTCTTATGTATAATTTCATCCTTACATAATCAATATATATGAGTATCTTAGGTCCATCTAAGGCTTCTTCATCCCTCTTGATGATGTATCTCATATCAGCCTTTGCTTTTTGCCATTATCATGAAGGGCTTCAGCTTTCCAATGACAGTTTCTCATATTGCTAAAATGGACTTTTTCCCTTATTTGTCTGTGAAGAGTTTGGAGGTGGCAGCAACAAAAGACTGGCATTTTAGCCAATGAATTTAAATTACAGTGTTTATAATTATTTGAGAACCGTAAGACATCTCCAGTAATAAGTACAATAGCTTTGACACTTTGTTTATTATTAATGCTTTTCTGAAGACAGAACATTGCTAAAAGTTTAATTAAGGGAAATTTTGACTTGAAATCAGAGTCAACATTAAGCTGAAAAACATATAAGAATTATAAAGAAGTTGCTGATTTCCCTAAGATGGAAGAGGTGATAACAAGCTGCCTTGAATAAGGGTATGGTTAATTCATAGAGTCTTTCAGGCTGGAAAGGACCTTTAAGTCACTGAGTCCAAGCATTCCCCAGCACTGCCAAGGCCACCACTGACCCATGTCCCCAAGTGCCACATCCACATGACTTTGAAATCCCTCCAGGGATGGGGAATCCACCCCTGCCCTGGGCAGCTGTGCCAGGGATGGACAACCCTTTCCATGATGAAATTTTCCTTAACATGCACATCTTGAGGCTGTTCCCTCTGCTCCTGTCCCTGTTCCCTGGAGTACAGCCTGACTTCTTCCACCTCCCCCCTCCTGGCAGAGATTGCAGAGAGTGAGAAGGTCCCCCCTAAGCCTCCTTTTCTCCAGTCTAAGCCCCCCCCAGCTCCCTCAGCTGCTCTGTTTCCAGCCCCTCAGGGTCTCACTTTGGAGCAAACCCTGTCCTTCTCACAAGCCTGGATGTCAGTCACTACAACATGGCAGTGCAGTGGAAGAACTGAAGAGGAGAAAACCTCTGAATTTATGACATGTTTGTTATTGGAGAGCATTCATTATTTGGTTTATTTATTTGTTATTTTTTAAATCTTTGGGTGAGACAATCATGTGCATTGCCTGTGTATGTTGAATGCCAAAGGAGTTCTGTGCTTCTAAGTTTTCAATCTGCTTTTCTGCCCGTGCTTTTAACCCAAGCACATTCAGCCTTCCACTTCATCCCATGCCATGAACTTCAACAGATATTATTTTTCCGAGTGTTTTTCACATTTCCTAAGAGTATTCCCTGCCTTTCTCATCTTGCTGTGTGAGCTGCCAGTGTTCACACCCTGAGGATGATTCTGTAGGGGCATCACATCCCTGCTCTGCACCCTGTTGTAAATAGAATAGTGATCCCCAAACTCTAGCAATGCACAAGAGAGGAAAATAGAACAGTCAACTCTTCTCTCAGATGTAACACACCATTTTCCTGCTGACAGAGTCATTTTGTGTCAGGAGGAGAACTGGCCCACTTTGTGTAACACCAGTATCTCTCCCCATTCACTGTTGTGCTCAGTTGCTTTAGGAATTCAATAAGCCTGAACATGGACCTGAGTTTACTCAGTGTAAATACCTGTCTTCTGGGCAGCGATGCTCTCAGATGAAGGAGTTAAAACCACCTGAATCTTTTGTACAACCACTTACTTACTCGATCAGATCTGTAGATTCCTGTCACTTGAATGTTTAGTCCAGTGAGCAATTTGATTATCTAAACACTGTTGCTGGTCAATACAAAAGCATCATCCACATCCTTTGGTTTTAATGCACCTTGTTTCCATGTGTTTACATTGCCTTTTTAATTCTTCTCACATCTCTCATAAAGGAAAGGCTAATTAGCAAAAGAATTCCTGCTTTACACTGACTTTTTCTTTGAATAATGCTGGAAGAAAGAACAAATATTCCTTTAAATAAAAAACATTATTATTTCCTGTTTTAATGTTATTAAGAAACGTGTATGAAAGCATCCCTTGATTCTAAATGCCCACAAATCTGCTGTCCCCACCCTGCACTGTGACTGCTGATGTTCTTTCCTACGCTTATCCCATCCTTTTCTCTGTCCTTGATGAACAATGTGGGATTACCTCTATGATCAGTCTCCTTACCTCACAGTCCTGCTTGAAAATTCTTGACAAGGACCCGAATGTCTTTATTTCCTAGAGATGTCAGGGGTGAAGAAGGTGGCTCTGAGCTCACCATGCTGCTGCCTAGCCTGAATTGTTCTCTGTCATAATCTCTTTTCTGAATTTTACAATGACTTCGTGGGAACCTTTGCTATGCAATGGCCTTGCAAAGGTTCTGTGTTCAGGAGATGAGGTTGCTATGCTGGGACATGTGGCAAATTGATCAATGCCTTCAAGGCCATTCTCTCATGTTTCTTCAAATAATGCAAAAAGGTCAAGTGAAAGGTGTCCCTGCCCATTTAAGGCACTTTCCGAGCAAAACTCTTCTGTGATTCCATGACAATGCATGAGGAAAACACTGTCACATCCACACTTTTGCCTTTGGTGAATTCCTAGACTGCCTGGGATGATCCAATGGCTGTGTGCACACTGGGGTTCACTGTGGACTTCTGCATTTCATAGGTGAGGTTTTACATGCTCAGAAGCCCCTACAGTGTAAAGGAAAAGGGACACTGAAAACGTTTTACCTTTGAATCTGCACCAGTGGAAGATGTTCAGAGAGCAACCTCACAACTGCTCCAGCTTGGGGAAAGATTTCAGCGAGCTCTCTCCTCATCATGGAGAATCTGAATGTCTTTCTGTGCTGCAGATGGTACAGGAAGGCACATAAAGTCTTGAAAGGTTCTTCTGAAAGTGCAGGCCAAGGATGGAGAATTGGTTTTTATTTTAGCAAGTCACATGGCTGTAGAAATACAAATTAGTAGAAACACCCTCAGAGACGTGTGGGTTTGCAGGCCCATGCTGAGACCTGCTCTGAAATGCTGAACTCCATTCAGCGTACTCTGCATTCAGGAAAGAATGAATTACCTGACAAGCAGCCAGAGGAGTTGGTTTGTTAAGGACTTTTTATTTACCTTTATATATTTACATCCAAGATGAACCTACCTGAGCAACACAGGATTCATCTGGCACCAGTAAGACCATGAGAGTATGAGGATCCTCACAAGGCAATTCATCCCACCAACCTTACAAAACACTCTCTGGATTAGGGTTGAGACTGTAAAACTCCTGTACTAAGAGAGAGCCAAAAAGTCCTACCTTTATTTTAAGCACATGTCTTATGTCACTGCCAAAGAAAAATATCAGGAATGAAGGGACAAAGTTAAGGGCAAAATTGGTACAGGAGTAGATAAAGTAATTTCTGGGCCAACTCATTCAGAACAAGTTTAAAAGCTTTTGTGCCAGATGAATGAGTAAGGCTGCAAACAATTTGGTGAAAGAACAGTTGGGACACACACCTTAACTGTTCTAGCAGGTCAGAAGGGACTTTTCTCTATTTCTGGACATGATTCTGTGCCATGGTTTCATCACAGCAATGAATGAATGACAGGGCTGAATATCCTGGGATGTTTTTTCCAGCTTTATATCAAACCATTGTGTTTCCTGCTCTCTCAAAAGCAGGTCAGAGGAGGTGACCTTGCAATGCTGACAAAAGCTAGTCAATGCCTAAAGAAATGGCAAAGGTAAATAACTGCTGTGCAAGGTCCTGTAAACATATGCAAAAATCTCAATAAAGAACCCCAAACCCCTTTGGGGATATCAAATAAGCTCCTCAGTCCATGCAAAAAGAATTCATGTAGGACAATAATTAGCCTTTTTTGAATTTTACTGTAACTGTACTTAATGATCCTTTTGCCATCTAATCAAGGAACTCATACTGATGCTTTGCAATATAGCTAAAGGTTCTTATAGCAGCTCATTTCTCTGAATATTTTTCCATTTATAAACTTCGTTGGAAGTAAAATTAAATTAATGAACAAGTCCATCTAATTTTCCCAAAATAAAAGAGTATATTCTTGTATTGAATTAGCATTGAATATTTATGCTCCAGCCCAGGCATCACCCATCACAATTTTTGGAGAATATATTCACCTCTGATGCAGGCAGTTTCACACAGAAATATTAGCAGAAGAGACATGGATGTATTAACATTCTGCTGAGTAAAAGCAACAAATAATCTTTTTTATTTTAGGAATTCAGGGAAGTTAATTCCATTTAAATATTTGATAAATAAACCTTTAGGAAGGAAAATAAGCATTTACATTTCTGATTATCACTGACTCAGAGGTTTAAAAGTTGATGTCATTGAAACAACATGCACTTGTGTGACCTCTTTAATATGCTAATGAAGACTAGTGACATCCACTGTGTGGTACTCGTAATTATAAATTAATGCAAAATAAATAGTTTCTTGGAGGTGCTCTGCAGTCTCCAACCTTGGAGACCTTCAGGAGCATGGTAGATAAAGCCATGAACAACCCAAGTACAGATCTGACTCTGCTTTGAGCAGGAGTTTGGCTCTGAGACATCCCAAGGCCCCTCCCAGCCTTCTCTGACATCATGACCAGCCAAGCAATTTTTATTCCTGTTTATGTACTGATGTTTCCTCAGCTTGAAATAAAAGAAACCAGAAGTCCTATTGCAAGGGAGTGTGTCCACAGTGAAGCACATCCATCCTGAGAGGTTTAGTGCCCTATTTATCATTACTGGGAACAAAAGGTTTGGTTTGCCAGCAAGGGGCTGCTCCAGCTCCACTTTCTCAGCTGCATAAACAGTGAGAAATAAATACATTTCAAGAACTGAAAGTTTAGGCATGTTTCTCCCTATCAGGAGGTCTCACAAATGAATATTTGTGAAAAGGACCCAACAGATGAAGTCTAAATCCCTTTTGTGCTCGACACTGGTAAATACATTATGCCTGCTGAGAGCTGAGGAACTTATTGCCTCCTTGGATACAGAAAACAGGTACTTCTACAGGAGGATAAGGGAAAATAACTGCAATGATTTGAGCAAAACCAGAAGAAACAAGTCTGAAAACAGGAAAAGCTGAAAGGTGTTCTGGCTGCTCTGATGGAACATATTGTTTTGTCAAATGTTTACAGTTTTATTGATTCTTGTGGCTTGTTAATAAACTTGCACGTTTCTTTGGTCACTGGGAAAAAAGTCTGTCAGGTTTTTCTGTTGTTCTGCTTTTGATAAACATCGTGAGAAAAACCTGCTAGCTCAGTGATATAGTCATACATGGAACAAGAATAGCTTTTTTTTTCTTTTTTAGAATTAAAATAAATTGCTGAGGCTAATGAAAAGCTAGTGTTGAATTACAAGCTAATTCTGTTTTCATGATTCAGGCATATATCAGATTATTCACTTTTTTAAAAAAATGAAACCTTTGAATACATCTCATTCAATAGGCTTTCAGGTTCCTTTCTGCTCCAAGAAATACCACCCCTTCCCTCCCTGAGAGATAACCAAAGCTTTTAAAATGAGGAAAGATTGCTTGTATTTATGAAACAGGTAAAAAAGGTAACAAGGAGCCCTGACTGACCTGCTAATGTGTTTGAGCATAAAAAGAAAATTTTCATGTACAATGGGGATTATAGGAAAAAATCTCAATAATAAGCAACATTAAGATTAGGCCCAGGAAATCTTTATTCCACCCACCTCTGCATGTGCATTAAGAAATTGTTTTTGAGAGTGTTTACGAAGAACAAATACATCCCTCAATGAATAGCTATTTATTCATAGGCTATTTTGTGTTCTATCTTAGAGGTGAGTCAGACTAAAGGGTCTTGTGAGGATGGGGGAAGGATGTCTGGTGGAGGCACCCACGGATGTGGGAAAGAGCAGATTGCGCCAAAGTGGGCACTCTCATGACTGCCAAAGGAGAGGGATTAGACCACCATCCTTGTGAAAGCCACCACAGTCAGTCAACCACCAAAAGCTTTTCCTCCAGGCTGCATAAGACAGCAAGTGTTGTTGCCTCCAGAGGTATAGAACTTATGGGATGCAGGGGCTAAGAGGTTGGAATGGAAGGGTTTGGGGGTGTATAAAATTGCACTGGGGTGTTTAGAGGATAAGGTAACCTCTCATCTCATTAGTCCTGTCAGGGGGGAATCTCCGTGTCCTACTGCCCTCCAGATGCAGCTCACCAGTGTGTTCTCCACCTTCACATGACAGCGAGCCCACTAAAGAGCTGCAGATGAATCCATAGCTCCATGAGAACTCCTAGGGAGTTACAGAGGGTAAAAAGCCCCTCAGACAACCTAGAAGAAATATCATAGAATAGTTTGGATTGGAAAGGATCTTAAAGACCATCCAGTGCCACTCCCTGCCATGGGCAGGGACACCTTCCACCAGCCCAGGGTGCTCCAAGCCTCATCGAACCTGGCCTTGGACACTTCTAGGGATGGGGCAGCCACAGCTTCTCTGCTCAACCTGTGCCAGGGCCTCCCCATCTTCATGCTGTAAAGCCCCAGGTTCAAGCCATAAGCTGCCTGGACATTTTACTTACATTTAAGACTCTCAAGACTTCCCACACAAAACTTTTGCAGAGCCTTTGGTTCCTTGATATCTTGCTTGAATTCACATAAACAGAAAAAACCACAGATTTTTTTTTCCCCAAGAGACTTCTTTAGTGAGAAAATAATTGCTTTGGCAAAAGGTTTTACAGAAGTAACAACCAACCAAGGAGAAGCATTACATTAAAGCACCCAGCAAACACCAACCGCATACAGCTTTGTGAAATAACACCCATCGGTTCTAAGTTACCCACAAGGGGANCGGTTCTAAGTAGTTACCCACAAGGGGAAGAAAAGAGCAGAGGAAGAAAAAAGATTGAGAGCAGAAAGGAGTGAAGAAAGAGAGAAGAAAGGAGAGGGAAAAATAGTTACCGCCAAGAGTCAGGTGGTGGCAGATCTTCAGAGAGAAAAGCTGAACAAAAAGGGAGCTGCTCTGTGCCTTTATACACTCTGGCCACTGCAGCCACCCCTCCCAGGTGGGACAACCAGTTCATTGGGCACTCAGTGCCCTCCTGGCCAGAGTGAGGGGTGAATCAGCCAGGCAGAGGCTCCAGGGGGCATGGTGTGGGTGGGCTGCCAGGTGGGCATTTTCGGTTGGCAGGCTCTGGCCACACAGCTTCTGTGCCAGGTGCCTTCTGAGGCACCGTGTTGGCTGCAGACCTTGTGCCTTCCCACACTGGAGGCCTGGGCCCTCCACACACACACAGGAGTTGGTTGATTCAACCCAATAATAATGCAATGTCATATGAAACCAGTCCCTCACACACAGTAAAGAATTTTTTCCTGAAATTGAATCTAAACCTGCCCTTTGTCAGTTTAAAAACATTCCCCTGTGTTCTGTCACTCCATGCTCTTGGAAAAGTCCCTCTCCATCTTTCTGTAGGTTTCCTTCAGGTACTGGAAGGCCACAATTAGGTCATCCTGGAGCCTTCTCTTCTCCAGGCTGAACAATCCCAGTTCTCTCAGCCTTTCCTCAGAGCAGAGCTGCTCCATCCCTCTGATCACCTTGGTGCCTCCTCTGGACTCACTCCAACAGGTCCATGGCTTTCCTCTGCTGGAGATCCAGAGCTGCCCTAATTCTTACAGACCTTCTGTGAAGGCAGGAGCTGTGTCCTTTTCAGCTGCCAAAAAAGCAGGAGCCAGAGTTAGGAGCACAAACACAAGGCATGGTTTTGTCATAGGAAACTTTTGGAGCTTTACACACTAGAAATCTGACAAAGCACAGACAGTGATGGCTGACAATCCCAAGCTCAGAGTTGGGAATTTGACTAATAGAAATTCAAATTTGGGTCTTCTTAGGTACAAGTATTGGACTTAAATAGAAGATATATTATTGAAATTTCTAATTGTGGATTGAAGAAGAAATTTTATCAATCAACCTGCAGGTATGGATTTCTTACTTTTTTTTTTCTTTTAAAAGGTATGAGGGACATTTCATCACACACCACTTATCTTTTTGGTTCCACAAAACTACTCAAGCAAAAGTAAAATTTAAATGTTTATGTTTCAATATCTAGAAGACCAGAAATAAACTAGTCCATACATCTTTCACCTATTTTGCACAGCTGCGTCTCTGAAAGGAGGAAAATGGCTAAGTTTCTCCTTCTGACAGTGTCCATCTTTTCTCAGGGAAAGAAAATTCTGAATATTTTATTTCTGCAAAAGAAAGCTGAGAACTGAACAGTAGAAATCTCCCCACGTATGTGAAACAAAATTCACAGCTCGCTGCATTTTTATTTCAGTAACACAGAAACTCCATATGTTTTTAACTTTCAAGTTTGCCTGTTCCCTTAATGAGGGCAATAAACTCATCTATTGCTGAGATGTTCATACAGGAGCAAATCAAGCATTTCTCAGCTTGGAGCGAAATGAGCATTCACGTTTGCTCTGCCTGGTAGAAGTTCGACTGGGAACCAAGAATAGAGCAAAAGTGGGAACAATAAAGTCAGATGTGTCACCTTCCTTTGCAAGGGAAGTCAAAGAGTTTACAGTTTTGGGACCCTCAGACAAGACACTGAGGGGCTGGAGTGTGTCCAGAGAAGGGGACAGAGCTGGGAAGAGGCTGGAGCAGCAGGAGTGGCTGAGGGAGCTGGGGGGGCTCAGCCTGGAGAAAAGGAGGCTCAGGGGGGATCTTCTGTCTCTCTGCAATCCCTGCCAGGAGGGGGGAGCTGGGGGGGGGGCATCTGGCTCTGCTCCAGGGACCAGGGACAGGTGGAGAGGGAACAGTCTCAGGTGGTTCCAGGGGAAGATTAGATTGGATATTAGAAAAAATTTCTTCACCAAAAGGGCTCTCCAGCCCTGGCACAGCTGCCCAGGGCAGGGGTGGAGTCCCCATCCCTGGAGGGATTTAAAAGCCATGCGGATGTGACACTTGGGGAAACGGGTCAGTGGTGGCCTTGGCACTGCTGGGGGAATGGTTGGATTTAGTAATCATAGAGGGCTTTTCTAACATAAACAATTCTGTGCCTCTGTGAAGGAGTGCGAAGCTACAACTCCACACCAGCTCTGGGCAAGCTGTTACAGTGCTCAGTCAAAACAAAACCACAACAAAGTTCTTCCTCATGTTCATGTTCAGCTGGAACTTCTCTGTGCATCAGTTCCTGCTCATTCCCTCCTGCCTGTTGCTTGCCACCACCAAGCAGAGCCTGATCCATCCTGACACCCATCCTTTAGATATTTATGAACACTAATGAGGTACCCTCTTCAGAGCTGAACAAGCTTAGCTCCCTCAGCCTTCTGTTCTATGAGATTCTCCAGCCCCTTGACCAATTTAGTAGCTCCCTGCTGGACCTGCTCCAAGAGCTCCATGTCTCTCTTGTACTGGGGAGCCCAGAGCTGGACACAGCACTGGGATGTGCCTCACCAGGGCTGGGCAGAGGGGCAGGATCCCCTCCCTGACCTGCTGGCAATGCTCTTCCCAATGCACTCTAGGACATCATTGGCCTTGTTCACCCCCAGGGCACACTGTTGGCTCAGGGACAGCTTGTTGTCCACCAGGACCCCCAGGTCCTTCTCTACAGAGCTGTTCTCCAGCAGGTCACCCTCAGCCTGTGCTGGTGCCCAGGTTGTTCCTCCCCAGGTGCAGGACCTGCATTTGCCCTTGTTGAACTCCAGAAGGTTCTTCCCCTCCCATCTTCCCAGACTATCAAGGTCCCCCTGAAGGGCTGCACAACCTCCTGAGGTATCAGCCACTCCTCCCAGTGTTGAATAAACATAACTTATAACTGGTGAAGGGAACCCAAGGACTGAACCCTGCTGGTGTGGTGTGGGCATGGACAGAGATCTGCAGGAAGACCCTGAGAGCCACCAGCAGCGCTGTCAGCATCTGTGGATCCCAGAACAAACAGCTCAGGCACCCAGACTGCTCGGCTGCAGTGGAGCCCAGGCTGGCTTTTCCAAATCCCTCTGAATAACAGATTAAGTTAAGCCCTGCTGAACTCTGTCCTGCAAAGACAAAGCTGACCATTAACCCTCACAGGCTTTACTCAGCTCTAGCACAGTATATTCTGCCAGTACTTGCAGCTGATCACAGAGACAGTTTAACTGCTGCATGATGTGCACAGTCACTAGAGGCTCTGCACGTCCTGGGTGACAGAGTCACTTCCATAAAGTAAAATTATTTCACCAAAACCTTAGATAAAAGGTGTATATATTTATTCATTGCTAAGGTATTGGCAGAGCAACTGACAGCTCAGACTCACATCCAAGAAATTCCACTTGGCATGTTTGTGTAGTGTTTGTTTAAAACTGCAAACCAATTGCATTCCTTTCTATAAGCAAAACAAAAGATATATCCCACTGGAGTCAGGAAAAATGTCCTAAGTGAAGGCTGCACAGCCAAACTCTAATGCAACCTCCATTGGCTTGTACCTGGAGAGAGGAAGTTACATTTTGCTTATATTTTAGGTTCCTGTTTGTGAACCACAGACCTCCCAGATCTGGAGAAAGAGCTATAAGGAATTTAATCCTGTGGATGCAGTCTTGCCATTCTTCCCCCTTGGCCCAGCTCTGATCCAAAAGCTCCCCAGAGTGTTTCTGGCCATAGGAAGGATGGCAATGATTCAGGAGGACCAGCTCTGTCACAGGAACATCCTGTAAAGCTGCTGATCTCCACTGAACAGAAGTGAACTTGCAGCCACCAGAGGGTGCAAGGAAAAAAAAACACTCAGATCTTCATATTTACAGGAACATATAATACATTTGAATTAAGATTTGGGACAAAGGAAGGATAAGCTTTTGCCAGCCTTTCTTATTAAAACAAGCAATATTTTTTAAAAATCTCAATTTTAGTGGCAGGATATTAAAGGATAAAAATGTGGAATTCTTTTAATTTATGTTCTAACCCTAAGACCTTCATTTTATCTTGACTTATTTCTCAAGAATTTAATTGTAGACTACTAATTGCAAACTATGGAATTTTAGAACAACCCAACATTAGAACTGAAGTCCCAGCAGTCAAAACTCACATCCAAAATGTCATGAGATTTCCAAGAACAGAAACAAGATCCCATTTCTAGAATTATCTGCCATCCAGAAAAGAGGGGAAAATTGATTAATAACACATCTGGATTTTACACTTGCTGAATGTACTGTAGGGAAAAGAGAGAAACCCTCATGGTTTTCCTACCTAGGAATTAACTAGTCTAATATTGTCTTATTCTCCCAGAAAAATAGCAGCTCACTTGGAAATAATGGAACACAACTGGAATTCTGACAAGTAGTTAATTTTTCACTGTGTATTGGAAAGTTTTAGTTAACAAAATTAAGATACTTTATTGCCAGCCTGAATTAATCACTGATTTAATATTTTTTATTTAAAAAAATCAGTGATTTCAGGTGTTCCAAGGTTCCTTTTAAACCAGAAAAATGAACTTGTCACGTAGGAAAAATCGCTAAAATTAGTGAATCTGGGAGCTCAGCTGGTTTCTACCTTTAGACAAGCAAGTTTTCATTCAATAGGTTGTGCTGTGTTTCTACAGCTGATGGTTTGGGTTCCTCAGGGTTATTGAGTTACTTGGCATGTGGCCTCAGATTAAACTACCAGATTCTTTTTGGCATCTCTCCTCTGTGCTTCCTACAAGAGGAGGAAAGGAGAGAAAGATCTGCAGATGGTGTGAAACCTTGATCATAAGAAGATACTTCTTCAAGGCATTGACATCTCTGACACTTATAAAGTGTCACATACTATGCCAGAACCTTTTGCCTCCATCAACAAATTGTCTCATGGGAAAGCCACTCACTCTTCACCTCCTAGAAGAGAGTTGATGCTCCGGTGGGGTTATGATCACAGGGGTCTGTGTCGTCATCATGGAACAATTAGGCACCCAGAAGTTATTTTTGAGCCTTTGGGCATGCTGGTGATCTGACTGGGGCTGGGCAAAATTAAACCATTCCCACCATAAAGACATTTTCCCATGAGGGTAAATGGCAAGGTAATGCACCCATAAAGCCACACTGGATCTGTAGCAGCAAAGAGGGAGCCCTGGTGGGTATCTGAGGCCCCCCAAAGCTGGACGAAGGTATGGAGAAGGGCTGCAGGGTCTCCAAAATCAGAATTGTTTAGTTTGGAAAAGACCTCTAAGACCATAGAGTCCAACCATTCCCCAGCACTACCAAGGCCACCACTAAACCATGTCCCCAAGTGCCACATCCACACAGCCTTGAAACCCCTCCAGAGGTGGGGACTCCACCAGTACCCTGGGCAGCCCATTCCAAGCCTGACCACCATTGTCATGAAGAATTATTTTCCTAATAGTAAACCTCAGCCTCTTCTGGTGAAACCACTGAGGGGTTTTTTTTTGGGTTTGTTTTTTTTTTTTACTACCAAATTCAGCTTTTTGTCCCCAAAGAAAGAGCTTCACCTCTACCAGAAGTGGGAAAGATGAGCTGCTTTTCTGAAAGTGCCCCAAACAATTTGTGCAATAATTTTTTCATCACCTACTTAACCCAAGCATCTGCATGTCTACAACCACACAGGGCCCTGAGGACACTCTTAGGCTTGAATTCCTGGACCAGACTCCCCTGAGGCCTCCATTGCATCCTCTGCCCAGGGGTTCATATAAGCTCAGTCTTGGTCACCAGCCCCTCCCTGCTCAGCTGGTCCCTGGCCCATCTGTGTTGAATCATCCTGAGCTTCCTGACAGTGATTCTTTCTCTCAGATGCATTGCAAGGTGGCTGCAAAAATGCATCAATATTAAAGCACTCAGACACCTCACATTATTTTATGGTGTAAATGCAGGTGGTAACATCTTTAAGAAGGTCACTGCAGAGCACTGCTCCATCTTAGGGAGAAATTCCTCCCTGTGAGGGTGGGCAGGCCCTGGCACAGGTTGGGCAGAAAAGCTGTGGCTGCCCCATCCCTGGGAGTGTCCAAGGCCAGGTTGGGCAGGGCTTGGAGCAACCTGGGCTGGTGGAAGGTGTCCCTGCCCATGGCAGGGGCTGGAACAAAATGGTCTTTAAGGTCCCTTCCAACCCAAATCATTCTGTGGTTCCATGACCTTCACAAACAAGGAGGGGAGGTAGTGATGGAAAGGACGTCTCTTGTGAACATGCAGGTGGTGGACTGTGATAAAATATACTGACTGAGGTTTTCTAGGGGGTCCATAACAGTTTTGGTGCACAGGTGTGCACTGGAAGCTCTCCCTGTGCATTATTCACCCAGAACTTAGCAACTTTGTGGGCAAAAAAAAATTCTAGGTGATCTTTCAGACAATGCACACAAATTTGTTATGCCTGAAAATATCCTGTGGTGTGTTAATGTTGTCAGTGGTTGTGTCAGGAGCAGCTCAGGAAATACCCTTTTACTAAACCTGTGGAGGACTACCCAAAAGTTACTTCTTAACAGCAACCTCATATTTCCCCTTCAAGAAGAGTTTCTGGCCACAATCAACAGTGTGATAAATTTTACTGAGAGCTGCAAAGACTGAGCAGAGTTTTAATAAGCATGTGCATCACAGCAATGTGCACCCTGCACATTCCCACAGTGTGTTTGTCAGGTCAAAGAGGGTCAAAGCGTTGTTCTCCACACAAACTACGTGGTGTTCTTCAGGAGCACAGCAAGTAGGCGGATAATGACTTGGGGCTTCTCAGGTTTCACTCAAAAACTTTACTCAAAACTGCACAGCAGAGACCTGTCAGGTACATAAATATATTTAAAAAGTCCTCAGTGTAGAAACCCAAACAGAACATAAAGTTATGCAGGATCTAAAATATTCCTTTTGCCCTTCAGCCTGTCCACAGGACTCACATCACAACAAACTAAGAAAGCTAAGGCAGCTGTTTAGGCAAGCCCACAGCAGGATGGGCAACATTGTGACACAGGTGCTTAAGTTAGAAGTAAGTAAATGAAGAATGGGATGGAGGCATCAAAACAAGAACAGAGAAATAAATACACACACTCCCAACTCAGGGCAAAAAATTTGCAGGAATTTCAAGAATTTTAGGCAAGATATTTTTAAAGAAAACACTGCTGGCATTTCAGCACCTGAAGGGAACCTCCAAGGAAGTTGGAAATAGACCATTTCCAACAGTATGGAGAGGCAGGACAAAGGGGAATGGCTTCACTTGAAAGAGAGTAGGTTTAGATTAGATATCAGAAAAAAATTCTTCCCTATGAGGGTGGGCAGGCCCTGGCACAGGTTGCTCAGAGAAGCTGTGGCTGCTCCATCCCTAGAAGAGTCCAAGGCCAGGTTGGACAGGGCTTGGAGCACCCTGGGCTGGTGGGAGGTGTCCCTGCCCATGGCAGGGGGTGGAACCTGGTGAACTTTAAGATCCTTTCCAACCCAAACCACTCTGTGATTCTCTGCTAAATCATGCCTGTTCTTCCTACAGAAGAGCAGAAAAGGAAGGAAGATTAGACATGATCTGTTAACAAATCTCAGGTCCAGGCAGACTGTCTAGCAAATGAGTACTTCAGGTCTCCTGTCTAATCCCAAACGGTGACAGGTTCTTTCTACAAACTGTCTGACTCCCCTCTGTGTGTCCCCTCCTCTTCTAAAGCCATGCAGCCACCTGAATCTTGTTTGGGAGGTGTGTTGACACACAAGCAAAGGCTCTACCCACCATGGAGAGGCAGCAAGTAGCAAGACCCCAGAGAAAAGGTGTCTGCAATCTGAGCAGTAACTCCACATGCAGATTTGCTTGAAGGATTCAGGGTGCTTTGAAAAAAAAAGTTCAAGAAGCCAGTAATCCACAGGGAATACACCAGTCAGTGACCAATTCAAGCCTAAGTAAGACATTACCTTACTCCAACCTCTGTATTCACTCCCCAAGATAGTTTCAAGCGAAATATAAAACAATATTAATATGAGCAAATAATACACCCTGGAATATAAAAGTTAAGCTGAAGAGGGGTCAGCTCTTCCCAGCTATGGGTAGAACACACACTCGTGTGAAGGACTTGGGAACAATGACCAATGTGGGACTCAGTCATCTGCATTCCATCCAAAATTTAAACTTGTAGTCCCATGGAACTGACCCACTTGCCTTTAACTTTGGGGACACACAGATGTTTTCAGAACCCTTTGAGCAGCCAACCACTGTGAGAAATAAAAAGGGAGGGTTCGTTGTGGGAGGTGTGGAAAGAAGGGGTTTGGTTAATTAAAAGGTTCTGTGTTAATTGGGGTTTTTCTGAGAAAATGGGACTGGCCCTTTAAGAGGGGGGGAATTTCTCCACATGCAGGTTAGACAGGCGAAAATTGGCGGGAAGTCTGTGAGGCTGCAGTCCCAGCAGAGGGGCTGCTGCCAGGGCTTGCGGCCGGTGTGAGGGCCTGAGAGGGCAACTGGATGAGCCAATCAGCGTTGATGGCGCAGCGAGAAATTGCCCAAAGAAGGCAGTGAAGAAGTGAGGACTTCGAATCAGCGTTCAAAGTGCCAAACATGGACTGCGGAGGGCTGGACTCCTGGAGGGGGGAAAGGGGCGTGGCGTGAAGGAAATAAATTGGGGTGACCCCTCCCTCCTCCGTGTGCTCCTCGGCAATTTGGCTGGGGAGGCACCCTGTGTACACAGTATTGGCCATTAAAACCCTATTTTTTGCTTTGCTCCTTCAACTCGTCTCTCTAAAAATTCTTCAACACGAGATTTTTCTCACAACCACCAAATCAGCAAAGAGATATTTGTGTTCCCTAATCTCCAGACCAATTGGATAAGAGACTATTTCCAGATCCTGTGTTTTCTTTAACTCACCAGGCTCAGGTTCCTCCAACACACACCCATATTTGGTCCTTTTTTAAAGGCAGAATACCACCAGGTTCACCACCTAGACAGAATAAGCAGGAAACTTCTTTTTCCTTTTCAATAACCGATATTTATATTGAAGAAAACCAATTTTTATCTCATACAGGTTATTTACTTAGTCCTTTACACATTTTCTGATATATTTATCTTTTTCAGTTAGGGTAGAATGTGAAGTACCAAGTTAAACTTCAGGCTGATGACTAGTTTAATTATGACCACCAGTTTGTTTAATGCTATTCAGTTAACCTTAATGGAAATAAGAAAATCCACATTTCTCCAAAATCTGCTCAGTTTGTTCCCCAGTCTGAGGCTTGGGAGAATTTTCCCAGAATTTAGACAATGTCATGCATATGCAAATTCATAAGAGTCAAACTGCATCAGGGGGTACCTTGAATAAAAGTTTGGCTATTAAATTCAGTGCCATTTGTATTTCCCAAAAGTAAGCCACAAATTATTCATCTGAGCAACTTTCCTGTCTCCTGGAGAAGGAGAGATCATCTATACTGGAGGAGGACTGGAGCTTCAAAGCCTTTTTAAAATTCCTGTCCAACTTCACTTTGATTCAATCCAAGGTAAGATGCTCAAGGAAGGGACACACCTATCACAGGGGGTGATGGAGAGATCAACCGGATGAAAAATCAACCTCTGGGTTTAACTTGAGTTAAAACAACTTGAGGTTCAGAATTCTCACTTATGCCAATATGGGAAAGATATTTTACAGCTTGTCTTTCACCTTACTAAGAGGAGATGGAAAAAGGTGCAGCAGGTGTTGCCTTCAGAGATTAAAGGTATAATTTCTAGATTAGGATCCAGTGATACAAACAGATACTCATTTCTCTAGTACTACAGTAACTAGATAAGGACATTATGACCAATAGAAGCTGTACAGGCCAGGAAAATCTAAAGACTTTAGGATGAGAAGACCTATTTCCTTCATATTTTGTCTCCCAAAATCTTTTTTAAAAGCCTGGAATTCCCTGAAGAATTTTAACAGCAGTTGGCCAAGTCCTACCTTTCACACCAGCAGGTAACCAGAGATGTTGGTTGCACAGCCAAGCCCTGAGACTCAGAACTGAGAAACTGAAAATCCAAGTAGTGAAGCACTGAGATAAAGGTTATTATTTGTGAAAATAAGCCGTAAATTACAAGCCACTTATTTCTGCAGAGATTATTGCAAAATGAAATGGAGGTCAGAATAAATTCAGATAACCTATAGGGTGTTTGGCCAGGAAAAATGTGATACAGTTGATAAATAAAATAAAACTAGAGGCAATACTGTCTTGGGTTGAGCTGGCAAAACGCCAAGTGTCCAAGACAGAGTGAAAATGGAAGAAGAGGGAGAGAGAAAAAAAACTTCCAAACTAGTTTATGCTGAAACTAACTACATGTATTTATACAGAAAAGAGAAAATTGAAAGAAAACCACAATATAACACACACTTATACAAGTTATATATAACTTCCCACTCCCCAATAAGCACAGATTTTACCATTCTGACTACAAATCATTCTAAAGAAGTCAATTCTCTAAAGACAGACTTAAGCAAAGAGAAGAATTAAGAACAAACATTTTACTTCCCTAAGATAACATGATGGTGAGCCGGTGCTGTGGGCTTGGGCCTCCCCATCCCTCCTGGGACAGCACGGTGTGTCCTGCTGGGACCACAGCTGTGAAGCAACTGCCCAAGCCACTCCCACACACTGGATTTTACTTCTTTTGAGATGGTGTAGTATGGTATGGAATACAATATTATTGGCTAGAAGAAGTCAGCTGTTAGCTAGCTCAGCCCAGCTCAAGGCAGCTGACAATTCTAGGCCTAATCTGAACTTTAAAGCCTAAATTGAGGCCCACCTGGCTAAACCCATAACAAATACATTAACAGAGAGTCAGTAGGTATTAAGCATCATACCAAGCTATTTGCATCATAGTTATCACCTCACTTCTCCTTTCCTTAATTAGTATAAAATAAAAATTTAAGAGTAAACACCTTGTTCTGAAAAAAACTTGCAAGGCAAACATTTCTGAACAATTGCAAATACTTGAGGCTTTTTTTCCCCCCCACGGAGCATTATTTCAGTTCTACAAAAGTCTTAAAGCTACTGCTTTTCTGCTTACCCCAGACACTCCATTTCTTGGGTAGCTGAAAGGTCCTCCACAGGGAAAGGTAAACAGCTACAGGTATTCTCTTTATATAGATAATGACGTGACATAATTGGCAATTAGTGAAGCTCCTCCCAGTGAGACCTTATTTTATAAATGAGTTCTGTGTCAATAATCCATCTGTAATGTGTTTAAGGTTTTTTATGTGTTTAGGACAGCCTGTATTGGGGTGAAAATAAGAAGCAAAGCAGCAGCTGCAGGTTGGTTTGTTCTTTGCTATTATATATTTCAATTAACTTTAATATCAGCTGTTGATATGCACTTCTT
>VWZD01002294.1:134307-157779 GCA_013396695.1 Sakesphorus luctuosus | reverse complement strand
ATGCCTTTTTTTTTTAAAATTTCCCCCCCCCCCCCCCGGGGTTATTTTTCTAACAAGAAAGACTGTTAATTTAAAGTAGAGCTTTTAATAGTACAGCTGGGCTCTCTTGGTGCTTCTAAACTTCTGTTGGAGGGAGAAGGAAAACAATTTATGTTAAATAAAAAAAAATAAAATGAAATTTCTTCTGGCTGCTAAACTTGAGCGCTGTCAATATGAGGCTAAATAATTAGTGCAGGTGGAAGTCAACTCATAATCTGCAGCTCTTTGAAGGGCTTTTAGGGCACAATTCTTGCTGCAAACAAAGCAAAAGTTGCAAAGCTGTTGAAATACTCTAAGTTTTAGGCTGACAGTAGGATTTCCAACTCACTGGGGCAAAATTCTCTTTAAAATAGTATTTCTTTTTATCTGTCTAATAGAGAAGAACTATTGCACTCAGGCAAACACGTCTTGTTTACATGGCATTATTTTCTAGCTTGTTAGAAATACTGTTTTAAGTGGTTTATTATTAAGTGTCAGCATACTCATATGTTTTCTTGTCCTAATTTAGGTGTAAATAAATTATTAGGAGAGCAAGTTGTTTGATTGCAAAATTTTTCTTCTGTGGTCACATCAGAAAAATAATTTGTAAGAACAGACTATCCTGAATTCCTGTGAAGTGATTTTAGACCTGGTGTTCAGGTGCTGTGAGACATTAGATTAGATGATCCTGGGTGCAACGTCCTGAATTTACCTCAATATTTACTCTGACCTTAGAACTGAGGAAGATCACTTGCTTCTGGCTTCTGTTTGGTGTTTTAGTTCTAGTCCTGGAGGACTTGGCCTGTACGTTCTACTGCAAAAGGTTTCACATCCCAAGTACAGAAGAACTGGGTGGGGGAAAAAAAATCCTCTCCAACCCTTCAGGCTTTAAATATTATGTTTAAGGTATTTAATATTAGTACATGAATATTCAGTGAAGTTGAAACCGTGGTTCCACATCTGTTGTGTGGCTTTTCATCACATTGGGACTGGAGACCATGGAAAAAACCCACATCATTGAAAGAAAACACAAAAATCCCAGTAGGTTTGCTCATTCCTAGAAATCAGTCCCTTGAAACTACAGGCAAATGAGTGCAAGTAATTGCTACGTTGCTGGGAAAAAGTTTTCCTATTTACATTTATATTTCCCTAATTTATATTTGCATAATACAATTAGTATAGTTTGGCACACTGTACATTGCAAAGCTGTTTGGGTTTTTTTGTCTCACACTCCCACTGTTTCCTTTTATTTTATTTTATTTTTTTAAACTATTAAATTACTTCTGTCCTAAAGGTGCTGGTGTGGAAGTTCTTAGGACATTTTCAATCCTCCTTTGTCTCTATTAATCATCTCTAATGTTTGATGCTCTGCCACAATGAGCCTGTTGTGAGAGGGTGATCTCAGAAAGCAGAATCATAGAATGGATTGGGTTGGAAAAGACCTCCCAGATCATCAAGTCCAACCCTTGGGCCAACTCCACTCCCTTTACCAGATCATGGCCAAGTGCCACGGCCAAGCTCAGTTGAAAAACCTCCAGGGATGGGGAATCCACCCCCTCTCTGGGCAGCCCATTCCAATGCCTGAGCACTCTCTCTGCAAAGAAGTTTTTTCTGCTCTCCAACTTCAATTTGCCCTGGCAGAGCTTGAGCCCCCCGTGCCCCCTTGTCCTATTGCTGAGTGCCTGGGAGAAGAGACCAACCCCCACCTGGCCACAACTTCCCTTCAGGCAGTTCCAGACAGTGCTGAGGTCACCTCTGAGCCTCCTCTTCTCCAGCACAAACACCTCCAGCTCCCTCAGCCTCTCCCCATAGGACTTGTGAATCCAGAGGTGGAGGATTGACCAAAGCAAATCCATGGAGCAGGACACAGCAAAGCTTTGTGGCTGGAGCAGCTCAGGTCCCACCCCTCAGGGCTGTATCTGCCACCAGGTGTTTGGCTACAAACTCACAGGAAAAGATGGAATAAGGATGTGGATAATCTCAGGCTGTATTGAAAAAAAAAAAAGAAGGAATTTATCAAGGAATGGTCTTGATACAAATAAATCAGTGAGGTCTCTGCAATGCTGGAGATCAGAGTAAAGATCTTATCTCTTTGGGTTTCAGACAGAATTTTTTTCTAGGTTTGCTGTTATTGAACCCCAGGGATAAATCCAGCCCAATGCAGAATATCCAGCTCTGGTTTTCATATGTCTACATTTTTTTCTTACTAAAATTTCATTAGAATTTTGTCACAAGTCTCCTTGTCATTTTACATTTTTTTCTTCTCAGTTAGAAACAGTTTTATGGAGGTTTTACTGCAGGGCTGAAGTTCAAAGCAAAATATCACATTATGAGCCTTGCAGTAAAACTGTGCGTGGTGACAATGATGATCTGAGGTAATTTAACTAAAATTGTCCTTCATGAGAGTTGTTTTAGCACAGCCATAAATCTCCAGGGCCCAAATCTCTTCTGCCATGGCAAGTATATGCTATTTGCACACTGTCCAGCTCTTCTAACTCCATAATTATGTTCTAAAAGTTCATCAAGAATACATTTCCCTAATGCTTCATCTCATATGCATTTGAAGAACTGCAGATTTGCTGTTCCTCAAGGAGAAATGGCAACTGGACTTCTGAAGTATTTCTTGTTCTGAAGGAGTTCTTTCCTAGAGATTTACCCAAATCCTGCAGTCACAAAGGTTAAAAATCCTGATTCAAAGTAAAAAACATGCCAGGCTCAGCAATTTGATTATTTCCAAATTAAGTTCATTCCCTTAGAAGTTCGGTTTGAACTTTAGTCCAACTCCAATCACTTTGTAACCAGATCTTTTACTAAAATTATTCTAAACACTCAAGTGCTGTAATTTTTAAATAGCTTCTGTGTAATGATCATCTTGTTTGTTATTAATTACCTGAATTGATGTTTCTGGCCATTCATCTACAAACCTTCCAGAGTATTAAATGTCTTAATTTATTGAGTAATGTTATTAATTATTTCATAATCTTGTAGATGAATGTAATTTCATCAGTTTAATATAAATTACTGCAAAGAGCTGTAGGGCTTGATTCCACAGCATCAATGTATAATTACATCACTTATTGCTCTTGCCTAATGCATGACTTGTTCAAAAATGATGCCAAGGCTTGACCTGGCACCCCAAGGTCTCATTTGGGTGGCAGCCTGTTTGGCTGAATGAAGTTTGCAAAATAAAATAAGTTTATCTGAGGCCAGAAAGAGATCCATGATGATCAGGACACCCACAGTTTGAATATCGAGGTGCAAATCTGTTTATCACCATTATATTTGCTAATACGATGGTATACACTTAAAAATAAGTGGCTGCTGGTGCTGCTGTGAATTTGAATCAGTGAATTTGTTTTTAAGTTGTTAATTACCTAAATTCAGCTATATAAATAAGAGACAAGTAGAGAAGACAAGGCACTGGGGCTCTTTGATGGCTAGTGAGAGAAACAGGTTTGGGGAGGATCTTCATCTCATGAAAGGTGAATTTCTGAAATAAAAGGAGCCCTGTGGACCTGCATATTTTAATTCACTTTCATTTTGAAGATCTGAACAGATTTTGTCTGGTGATTTATTGTTTGAGTGTGATGAGGGGAAGAATATGAATAGATGAAATTAATATCATTTTCTTCCCCTGTGAGAGTCCTGGAGGAATCAAATGTGTTGCAAAGTCAGTTATTGCTTCAGGAGGCAGAGAGGTTAGGATGGCAAACAAAACTGATGCTGAACTTGATCAGAACTGTTTCACACAGTGGCAATATCAGAAGGGGAAAAGCAAAAACCAAACTGCATTTCAATTAGTCCATTATGCTCCTCTGCTTACAGATCACCATCATAAATTCTGTGCAGGGAAACCTGTGGAATCCACTGTAGTGGCTACAAGTGTATGTTGTGTTTCAAGTATCACACAGAGACGCAAAATTAGGCTCAATTCTTTGAAAAGACAATGCTATTCAAATGTGAAACAGAGCAGTGATTGCTGTAACTGCCATCAGTATAGCTTACCCGTATTTAATATTTATTTTCATACATCCTCAATGCCACACTCCAGCAGTGAGACCCAGAGCTGGTCTACCTGTTTCAAAAAACAGCAATTAATGACATTTATCTTGAGAGTTATATGGAAATTTCTTTTTGAGATTTTAGATATAGCAAAAGGAAGAATAAGCAGCTGTTCCTTCAACTTCTCAAAATTTAATGTATTTTCCTCATAACTCCTTGTATTCATCTCTTCTGTAAACAATCACACAATCTCTCAATCTCTTTTTATGAAATTTTGATTCCAGGACTCTGATAATTTTCATAACCAATTTCTGAACCCCTTTGTGATTCTGTAATATACTCCAGGAAGTTCTTTTGTATTTTTTATGAGAAGCAGAATAACAGCTTCTTTAGCTGTTCTGATCTGCCTTCCAACCTCAAGCTATTTTCAGTCTGCACTCCCCGCTCCTGACGTTGGATCCCTGTTTTGTCCTGCACGTCCCCTGCTGTATTTCTGAGTAGGAGATGGGTTTTACGTCAGCTACTGCTGAGATCTGCAAGTTTGACATCTCCATCTAAGCTGCTATTATAGTCAGAGCAGCTTAGATAGATTTGTCTTCTGGAATTGTCTGAGGCTTTTACCTTAAGATGAAAAACATTTAGTGCCTGTATCATCAGGAAAGGGGAATGGAGAAAAGGAGCTGTTGGTGTTTAACTAGTGACAGGCAGGAGAAAACCACTGGGTATATTCAATAAAGCCTGATTTAATGATCACACTCTGAAGGTTTCTAATATTTAGTGACAAATGTTGTCCCCCAAGCTGTCCCAGAAGGGATTATCTCTCCTCTTTCCTGCTCCAAGACATGATCACCTCTGTGTGCATCACTTCCTAGCAGATAGCTTTTAAGGTGTTTTTCATTAAAATCTTCCAATGATAAACACACAACTTGACCCTAGTAGCTGCTTAAATATGTTCACTTCAAAGTTTTCACCTGTTGTCTCACCAAATCTTCCATTGTTTTTTTTTTTTTGGCATTCCTTCTTGCAATGTCCTCAATAGCTCCCAACAGATTCTGCCTTGACAGCAATCTTTGTAAACTTAGATAAATGTAGCACTGCTTCTTGTGCCCTCACCACATTAACACACTCCAGAAAGAAATGAGCCTTGACATTTCATTAATAAAATACTATCTAGTAGTTTGTTTGTCTTCTAGATCTTTAGAAACCATTCTGTGAGGTTATTTCTAGCGTGTTACTGGGAATGGAAGTTTAAAAAGCTCAGTCTGTGATTCTATTTCTTTCTTTTCCCTGTTTTTAAATACCTGAAGGGACCATCCAGGAAAGATGGAGAGAGATTATTAACAGAGCATGTGCTGACAGAACAAGGGGAAATGGTTTCAAACTGACAGAGTAGATTTAGACTGGGGATTAAAAAAAATTCTTCCCTGGGAGGGTGGGCAGGCCCTGGCATAAGTTGGGCAGAGAAGCTGTGGCTGTCCCATCCCTGGGAGTGTCCAAGGCCAGGTTGGACAGGGCTTGGAGCACCCTGGGATAGTGGGAGGTGTCCCTGCCCATGGCAGGGGGTGGAATGAGATGATCTTTAAGATCCCTTGCAGCCCAGATCATTCTGTGATTCTGTGTTTGGTCTTTTTATTACCTCAGGTGGATCCTACATGTTGAAAGTGCAATCCCTAATTTAAGATCATAGTGAGGAACATGTTCCTGTACATTTCCAGTTTAGATAATAAAGGAACAGTAATAAAACAGCACAGGGCATCCACCCTGACAATATTACGAGTTCAGGGTGAATTATACAGCTCAGAATGAATTTGTATAACTGGAAGATAAATAATGAAGGTGTGGAGGTGTTTTTGCTCACTGCTGTCAGCTTCACTGTAACACCAACGCTTGGTGACATCATGTTTTTCCTCTGCAGAGCTCAATGGCCAAACACAGAGTGGGAGGGATAATTACTGTTATTTCATCAGTGAGAAAACTGGCCAAGAGGAAGGGAACTCACCCAATATCATGTCATTTGTCTCTCTTACAAACAGTTAGATTTTATTACTGAAACCTCTTTTTTTTTTTTGATTGCCTTTTAGGAATCAACTAATCTTTGTACTCTTGAGTTTTGTCCCTTTTCTTTGAGGACTGGACTAGTTAAATGATAACTCAATCCTTTTGCCTTTGCAAGTAGGGACCTGAAAATTATTCCTATGGTTTTGCAAATCCCATATGGCTTGAATGAAATGAGCTTGGCAAACACCAGATCTCTGGGCTGAATGTTCAAGGGACTGCTTTGCTCCATTGTGATGTGCCCCAACGAGGGTGTGGGTGAAAACTCACTGAAACAGAACTCTCTGCCTCCAGTGTTTTGTAACCTGGATATCTATGCTAATGCTTAATGAGAATTACACTGTATGTACCATGATAATAATGTGTGTGTATATATACACACATATATACATATATACACACATATGTACACATATATCCATATATACATACATATATCCATATATCCATATATACATACACACATACATATATATATATATATGTCAGAATTCACCACAAGATTTGACCATTATCTCTATTTCTCTGGTCACCCCTTAAGGTTTGGAAGGTTAGAACAGAATTTGGGGAGAATGCAGCTATTTCCAGTGCCATTTTTGAAAACCTCAATCATAGAATCATAGAATCAGTTGGGTTGGAAGAGACCTCTGACATCATCAAGTTCAACCCTTCATCCAACCCCACTTTGATTACCGGATCATGGCACTCAGTGCCACTTCAAGTCTCCCCTTAAAAACCTCCAGGGTTGGAGAATCCACCAAGTCTCTGGGCAGGCCATTCCAATGACTGAGCACTCTCTCTGCAAAGAATTTCTTCCTGATATCCAACCTAAACCTCCCCTGGCAGAGCTTAAGCCCAATGCTTTCTTCGCTCAGAAGAGATTCCACTGAGAAGGTATATCCATCTTTCTGGAGGGAAAATAGTTTACTTAGTCTTGTACCAGGCTGGAGCATCCCCAAACTCTTCCTTCATCTGATAGGAAAGATGTCCTTGTCTTCACAGGGATTCAATAGAAACAGTTCAGGTTTTAGGGCTTTTTTGAAAAAAACAGTTGTCTCTGGGCTAATACTTGTGATAGTACTTTCTGTAAACCAATTATTTAGTTTTCTTTACCTTTAAAGATGAATTTACTATTTGCTCTGACATACTTGGGACAGGACCAGAGAGGATTCTCTACAGGATTTAAAATAAGATTGAAGATATTGATGTCCCAGAGGGAATTAGCTGGAAATCTGGTCATTCAACTCTGGTAATATGGAAAGCAAATGTAAAAACCACAGGACCCAAATTCTTTCAGATCCTCCTCTAGGAAAAAATGCCCCAAGTCTGCCTCTATCTTGGAGAATATTGTTCCTGAATTATCAGAAGGGTTAAATCCATTTCTGCGTGGTGGAATCAGATGAAAAAAGCCAAACAAGTCAGTTCATGTGTGCAAGAAATGGAGTAAGAAAACCACTACAATTACAATATTAGGAAATAATTTTGAAGAGAAAGGGGAACCCCTTCACTACTGTTATTATTTAGGGATGTGTCTATACATAACCTTTGTAAAAGCCATTTGCCTTTAAAATAGACCTTCATTGATTATTCTTAAACACATTATCTAGAAATTATTCTGCATCTCCCTAAGTACTTTTTAGTTGTTAGAATGTGGTGCTACAGCACTTAAACATAATGAGGACTTGATTGAACACTCCAGGTGCTATTGTAAATAAATGTAAAGGCAGCCAGCAATGGCCGAGCCTAAAGAAAAAACTTCCCATTGAAACGGGGCTAATTTGATTCAAGGTCATAAGGAATGGTTGCATCCTGTAGAGATTAACTTTTCTTCTGAAAAGGCCTTTTAGGGTTGGAATAATGATTCTTACCTCATTGGTTATGTGTCTGTTCAGGTTCTTCAAGCTGTGTTCTCCTGTTCACTGCAATTTGAAAAATAAAAATCCAAGACAAAAGTGTGTCAGTCAAAACTTCCAAGCACGTTACCTGGAGATTTCAGCATGGGGCAGTTGTAGGAAACAAAGCAGGTTAGAATGGTGTTCTGAATCAAAAAATGTTTAAGTAAAATAGGGGGGAAAGGGAAAGAAATGGAAATTTTTGTGATCCAGCAAATTGAGTTTTTCTGTTTCTTAATTGGTCCTGGAAAACAAAATGAACCAGTTCTGTTGGTGTCAGTCTGAACTTGGTGGGAGACAATGATTTTATATCATTTGGCGGTTTTGACCCAGCTGATTCTTTGTATAACAGTGAAACAGCCCGTCCCAGAATGACTCTTCTAACAGGAGAGTGTTTACAGCAGCAAGTAGCTGTTAAATGAATTATCTCCCTGATTACACTGACTTCAGCATCAACAGAGATGGAGCTCAGAAGGAACCAGTGCACAGCCTTTCCTGAGTGGCTCTGGCAACAAAAGAGGGATGCAGAAAATCATTCCATTGAGGCAATTTTTAGAATTTGTTTTGGGGAGTCCAGAAAGCACTAATTGCTGATGCATTTGTATCCAGTGCTGTTGTCTGCATTGTCAGGACATGGATGGCACAGGAGGTTGTTGTGGCAGCTGTTCTGGCTGTGCTCTGCTTCTTAATCAGGTACTTTGGCCCCAGAGTTATGACAGCATTTATCACACACCCTCCTTTGCAAACACTAATTAATCAAAACTCTTTTGAGACAACAGAAATTAGAAAGTCTACCAGGCAAAGGTGGGAGGTGAAGAGATGAACAGAAAGAAGAACAAGTGAAGGCAGCAGGTAAGAGCCAAACTGTGGCTGGTTTGTCCAAATTTCAGTCCAGCAGTGAGGGATGTGTCCACCTTCTGCCTGGTGCCCTCAGTGTGAGGGGTTTGGTAAGGATGNCTTTGGGATGTGGGGTGTGTGTGTGTGACATGGATTATCCAGAAGTGAGCTCTTCAAGAACAACATTCTCAGCTTGACTTTCTCTTTGTATTACACAATTTCATGATAAAATAAGGATCTATATTGACAGACTGCAGGTTTTGTTAAGTCAGAGCTGTTGGGACCCACCTCATTTGCCTGTGCAGTTGTTAATGATCTTTAATTTACTATTTTGGTATATTATACTGTGAGTCTTGATAGTAATGCCTACATTACACTATTCCTATAAAAAAAAGCTCAAATGGCATCTATAAATCTGGGTAGGCAGACACTTTAATTATTGTAAACTAGGATTTTTGACATGAAAACTTTTTTTTTACCCCTATGTAAGGCTGGTTCTGTTGGAGATTGAGTTGTAATGGATCTTCAGTTCCAGCTTTAGGAGACCTAATGTAAGCCAGTTTTAATTTTTTAATGAATAAAATAGGATCATTGAACAACCACTATCAGAGGGAACTTTTTGGTTTCTAAAGAAACATCACCCAGAGAAGCTGTGGCTGCCCCACCCCTGGAAGTGTCCAAGGCCAGGTTGGACAGAACTTGGAGCAATCTGGGCTGGTGGAAGGTGTCCCTGTCCATGGCAGGGGGTGGAATGAGATGGTCTTTGGGATCCCTTCCAACCCAAACCATTCCACAATTCTGTGATTTTATTTTGAATCTCTGTGTATGCTTAGTGGAGGAGCTGAAATTGTGCTGACAGAAAGCAGAGGAGGAGAAGGTCACCTGGACTGCAGTCTGGGAGAAGGCTTGAATGGGACTTTTGAGGGGAAAGTCAGTTTTACCAAACTTTTCTGCAGATTAAACGCCCGAGAGATACCAAGGGAGGGAAAGAAGAGTTTGAGATAAGTCTGTAGCATGTGATGTCTGAAGATAGCCCTTATCTTGTTGCAAGAGTAACTCATGTTAAGATCACTGGCTAGATATATAGAAGGGGTGTGACTTTCATTTCTGATTCAGTCCCATTTGTAGATTGTATTTTCAGCTCTTCTAAAACCCCATGGCCTTTTCTCAGTGATGTCTTCACAACTTCTTCTTCCCCTGTGGTTTGTTCAACGGGCATTTTTAAAGTCACCACTGTTTTCCCCCTTTCTCAGATAATTACTGCCTCTGTGTCATCAAGTGGGGAAAATTACTCAAATGTGTATATATAGATACACATATATAATTTTTTATCTGAATGCTCCAAATGGGGTATGGCAAATTCATCTTCATACTTTCCAAAATGACCATAGTCCTAAACTTCTGACATCACAATCACACTCCAGCCTTTTAGGGGTTTGTGAGTTTGGTAGGACAGAGCCCACATCCAACAAGCAAAGTTCTTCCTTTCTCCACATAGAGATCCTTGAAAATACAAAAGAAATACAGTCCCAGGAACAACAATTTCTCCTCTCTTCTCTTTGCAGTGTCACAGAGGTTTAGTTCTGATGAACACTCATTATCATTTCCCTGCTTCTAGAAGCTCCTCATCCTTCCTGGATTTCCAGGTAGTGCTCAGAACAGGCAAGAGCTGAACAGGGGAGGAGGGAATTTTTCTTAACATATTGAAAAAGCTTTTTTAAAATAAAGGTTTTCAGTGTTGATGTCAGTTATTTTCATTGTTCTTGGTACAGAACAATGTTTCATATTTGACTTGTGGCTGAGTTTCATAATCTTCCTCCTCTCCCTTAGCTCTGTGCCGCTGTCCAAAAGCTTTGAGCTAGACATAGATCTCTTGGGATTTGGGAGAAAATTGATCATTTTACTAGTTCTCTTCATTTAATATATTCATGTTGGTTTTTCTGCTTTGTGATCTCCCCTAAAGACACCCAGTCATTTCTTCCTGCTGACCCTTTCAATTTTCCTCAGTCAACCTTTTTACATCCCTTCTTTTACTTAACTCTCCTTGCATTTGCCTGCTCCTTCCTAAAACATTAGTTACTAATGACCTTTTGATCCACAGCTTTCTTTTCTTTTCCCCTGTTCCAGTAATATTTCAAAGTTAAATATGCTATGGGAGCTGATGTGGCAGCAAAGAAATGAGTCATCTCTTAGAACAGGGAATAGTTTTTGAGTCTGTAGCGGGAATTTCCTTGCATTAAAAGAAAAGGTCAGAATTCAGTGAACAACAGGCAATGACAATGGACTGAATAATCAATCTTGGTGCACCGCAGAAGTGTATGTGACTGGGATTTTAAGAGGGGGAAGAAGTTTGGAGAGATATGATTTTTTTTTTGACAAATAATGCTGTGGACATAAGTGACTAAGAACTAACACCCTGAGCAAGCTGTTACCTGTAAGTGTCGTTCTTTTGTTCACACACACACATTCTGTCCTGGCTTTCAAAAGCCTTTTAGTCTCAGTAACTTCATCCTCCTTTAATCTAATCTTTGTTGTTCTTGTCTCTTTATGTCAAGGCCTTTGCCCTACAGTTGTTTTTCAACTGAGCATCTTTGACTTTTGCAAATGATGGCAGAAATTAATATCCCAAATAAATGATACGTACAAAATATGTGCATATGCTTTTGGGAAGGATTCTGACTGGAGATTACTAGAAACATTAGATGGATGCAAAACTGTCCATATCAAAACCAGTAAATCCATTTCTGTTCTCTGCTTCAGAAAAAAAAATCCAAACCCAACTCTGACTAAAACCAATCACATTGGAATGGGAGAAAAAAATGAAGCCCGGTGGTATCTCTTAACACAAGAAATTATGGAGTCGCCACAATCATAGAATCTTCTGATTTATAAGCAACCCATAAGGATCATCCAGTCCAAGTCCTGGCCCTGCCCAGACATCCCAACAATACCACCCTGTCCCCAGAGCATCATCCCAACACTCCTGGAGCTCTGGCAGCCTTGGGGCCGTGCCCACTGCCCTGGGGAGCCTGGGCAGTGCCCACCACCCTCTGGGGGAAGAGCCTTTTCCTAATAATGTGATGAGCGTTTACTCAATATTTTAATGACAGGCATTTAAACCAGCAACAGCACGTGGGGAAGAGCTGAGAGTAGGGAAGAGTTGGGAGTGTGAAAATGGGTAACAGTTCCTGCAGCCTAAAGCTGCTCAGAGCCCTGAGCTGACCTAGCCCAGCTTCCATCCTCCCCCAAAGGCTTGCTCTTGATAGTTCCCCATTTATTAAACTGGCAGTTCTTTGGATGCACTCCTGGTGCCTGTGCTGCAGCACAAAAACAAACGCTCAAAGCTCATGAAGCTTTTCATTCTCACCCTGACAGGAGATTTGACACACTGGGGACAGGCAGGTTAACTGGAGATTGCAGTGTCAGCCTGCTCTGTGTGCAGGTTTGTTTGCACACACAGGGAATTAGCAGGAAGAGATTATTGAGGGCTATCAACAAAAAGTCTTAATTTGCTTTGGCACAAGTGCAGATGGACAGAAAGACAGAGATCTGCCCAGCCTAGAAAAAACTGGGGGTGAGATAAATCAGCTGGAGGAGCAGGTGTCAATAGTGGGAAATCTGAGTGCAGTGGTTAAAGAGGAGATGAAGATTTCCTTCTCAGGCTTTGTGAAGGTCTGTTAAAAAGGCAGCCAGGAAATGTACAAAGCTTAAGCCCAAAGCATCCTGTTGAAAGGATTTTGGTGTAGCAGACCCAAAAATAAATATGAAGATGCACACTTGAGTTCCTGGAAAAGCAATACAGTAAAAATCCATGGTTTGTCTGCTTTGGGTTAAATGCCCAAGCAGAGATTTGGTATTGACTCACCTGTAGATACCAAAATTACTGAAACTGGCAGTATTTTATAAAGTACACCATGGATATCACTGTCAAGTGAAACTGGGAGCACTGGCACAGCTGCCCAGGGCAAGGGTGGAGCCTCCACCCCTGGAGGGATTTCAAAGCCATGTGGATGTGGCACTTGGGGACATGGTCTAGTGGTGGCCTTGGCAGTGCTAAGGGAACAGTTGGATTCAGTGATCTCAGAGGGTTTTTCCAACCTCAGTGGTCCTGTGACTGTGATTGTGGACAGTGACTTTGGTAAAATAAACCCATGCAGGGACTTCCCCTGTGCTTCCACTTCTGTATTCACATGGCAAGGTCTGAGTGCTAGAAATAAAGAAAGGCTCCACTGTGCAGTACCAGCCACTTGAGAAAATTATGCCCCTTTGCCAAAAGAGCTCAGTGGGTCATTTTTGGCAAGGAACTTGTATACATTTAGATTGTGACTGTACTGAAGGCAATGTCAGACCTCTTTTGAATGGCATTTCCAGTAATATTCACGTCTCTGCACATCTATCACAACCCCTTGATGGACATAGAGTGCAGCTTAGGGATATAAAAGTAAAGAAACCATACCTAACTTGTCCATTCTCCCAAGTTCAGGAGAGAAATTTTGATCTTTGGTCATCTCAGGCCTCTCGTGCTTTCAGTGAGATTCAGATTTGTTTCTCTTGAATTGACAGAAACGGTCAAGCAAGGCTTTCAAGGCTGGGGAAAAGAGCACTTGCATGTTGCAGGGACTGTCTCAGTGTATATGCATTCAGATTTTCTGTAAGTAATACAGACTTCCAAGTGCTTCACCAGAGGTACATGAACTCTATGAAAATGGGCACAACCTGCGCCTTTCTCTTAATCAGGAAAATTGATAAAATCACAGAATCATAGAATGGATTGGGTTGGAAAAGACCTCCCAGATCATCAAGTCCAACCCTTGCTCCAACTCCAGTCCCTTTACCACATCATGGCACTCAGTGCCACGGCCAATCTGCATTTAGAAATATCCAGGGATGGGGAATCCACCCTCTCTGGGCAGCCCATTCCAATGCCTGATCACTCTCTCTGCAAAGTTTTTTCTGCTCTCCAACTTCAATTTCCCCTGGCAGAGCTTGAGCCCCCCGTGCCCCCTTGTCCTATTGCTGAGTGCCTGGGAGAAGAGACCAACCCCCAGCTGGCCACAACTTCCCTTCAGGCAGTTCCAGACAGTGCTGAGGTCACCTCTCAGCCTCCTCTTCTCCAGCACAAACACCCCCAGCTCCCTCAGCCTCTCCCCACAGCACTTGTGCTCCACTCCCTTCTCCAGCCTCGTTGCTCTTCTCTGGCCCGGCTCCAGCCCCTCAATCTCTTGCCTCAACTGAGGGGCCCAGAACTCAACACAACACTCAAGGTGTGGCCTCCCCAAGGCAGAGTCCAGGGCAAGGCTCACTTCCCTGGTTCTGCTGGCCACGCTACTTTGGATCCAGGCCAGGATGCCATTGGCCTTCTTGGCCACCTGGGCACACTGGTGGCTCCTCTTGAGCTTCCTGTCCCTCAGTCCCCCCAGGTCCCTTTCTGCCTGGCTGCTCTCCAGCCACTCTGTGCCCAGCCTGGAGCACTGCAAGGGGTTTTTGTGATTCTCAAGCTTTAGGCAGAAAGACTCAACGTCCCTCTTGAGTTGGAAGGAATCTAAAGTCTATTTAAGGACAATAATACCAGTCCTCTTGGTAGGCTTTGAAAAGCTACATAACACTGTAGGACAGAATCATCTCCTGAGAGAGTTCTTCAATGGTAAAGAAGAAATGACCTCTCTTTGTGGAAAGACTTGCTCCTGTAACAGACTTAAAAGATGGTTTTTTGCGTAAGAACTATACAAAAATTTGCAGCATACCAATGAATCAACAAATGTAGAGAAGAGTAACCCATGAGGAAGAGGAGCTGACAACTATTTCAAAAAGATGGCTAGGTCATTTTGAACAGCATCCTACAGGATATCCCCCCAGATCCAGCTTGGGCAGGAGAAACACCTCTGTTTATAATAGACTTCTTTGCATGTGAGATCAGGAAATCCAAAAAAAAGAAGGAAAAATAAAAGGAAAAGGAGCCCTCCTTGTTGCTCATGTCATTCAAGAACTTGTGATTGCTTTGGTTGCCAGGCACTTGCCGCAGGTCCTCTGAGGGCCTGTCAATCCTGTGCCTGTCAGGATTCTGTAGGTATCATTAAAGATCCAGCCAAAGGGTTAGAGAGCTTGGAATGTATCTTTCTCCTAAAGCAATAAAATGAATTAAATGAACAAAGAGCTTTTTAAATGCACTTCTAAAATAATGAAGTGAACCTTTTAAATCAGGTCTGGCCCAAATGCAAACTAATTTAGCATATGGATAATCTGCAGCCAACTCTTACTAGGGCAGAAAATACCTTTCCATCTCCAATGCTATTAAAACACCTTTAGAGCCAATCCTGAAATGGAAACACAATCCGAAGGTTTTACTAATAAATCAAAATAATAAAACACAAAGAGAAAATATATGAATGCCTAATTTGAGGTAAAATGACAAGGTTAAATGCCTTGCTGGCATTTAGATGCTGTGCTGAGTCCATTTGAAATGCAGATATGTTGCTGGGGTGTTGGGAAGGCAGCAATCCTAGGACATAATTTATGGCCTGTCATAGTAGAAATTATTTAAAGAAAAATAGAACATCTCTGGAAATCTCAAGAATATAAAGAGGGGAAAATATCAAGAGCTAGTGGGATGTAATAAAATAATTGAAGATGTGCTGTGAGAGGGATTTCAAAGTAAAAATTCAGGTTTCATTTAAGTACAAATGAAGAATTCTCAAAAACAACTTGGGTGGCTTGTAAAACATGAAGAATTTGCAAACACAGAGATAGTAAGTCCAGGAAATGTGCCATTCCCTGAGAAATAATAAAAAAAAAAGGTATTAAGGTTTGTACAGTAAGAAATATGGTGACACCAGAGCAATAGAAATATGAGTGTTCTTCAGAACAACACTGAGGAAATACACAAACAAAAGTGGGAGAAAGGACACATCAAAACTCCAGGATTAGAGTTAAAAAATCCCTCCTGGGTCTGCTGGATGCCTTCTTGCTAATACTGCCAAGGATTCATTTGGGCATTTATGGCCACAAGGTCACACTTAGAGGACTTGCATTCAACTTCTTGCCCACCTGAACCTTCAGGTCTTCTTTTGGAGAATGGCTCCTGGTGTCTAATGGGGATATTTTTCTTTTTAAGTACAACCATGGAAAAGATTGTGTGGAAATGCAGAGCCCAAACTGGAAAAAAAAAATGAGTTGAACCTCCAGAGCTCTCAAAAACTTTTGAAGAAATCTGGCTGTAAAGTTAACTATTTCTGTGGGACTGAAAAATAATGGCAAAATGCATCATAATAATGGCATTTATTCAGTTTGATCTGTATAAATAAATTCGCTGGGGCTTTTCATCTCCTTCTCCTGAGTCCCTGGCAAAATGTGACAACACAACCATTCTCTGGCAAAAGGAGCTCATATTTCTTCATCACAGACTCCTCTGTGTATCTTGAATTTTAAAATCAGAGCAAATGTTCTTGTTATTGGAGAAGAAACTCCAAGCAATTCAGAGCTCAAGGTCACTGTGACTGACAGGCTGCTGGAGAGTCATTGACACTAAAGGATTTGACAGCCTTTCAAACACATGCATCTGACAATAGTTTTCTTTCTAAATTAGAAATTTGTTGGTGGGAATCCAACAGGGTCAGGAGATACTGCATTTCATAGTTTAGATGCTTCTCACTTCTCCTCAGCCTGTCTCTGACATGGTGATTTGGTGCAGCATCTCCTTTTTGCTCCAGCTGAATGTTAATCAGGTGTCTCAGCTCCCTCTCTGCACCACCCACCTCCATCAGTGGCTGTTGTGCTTGTCTGACCTCGCATTAGGTAACAGGATGGGAACAGTCTCCATGAGCCATTTGACAACCCAGAAGGTCTTATTTGCTAATCAGCAGCACAGCTCCCTTTCAGAATATAGGCCAAAATATTAAAGGAAAATAAATACTTGCAAAGGCACTGCTTTCTCCCAGGCACTCAGCAATAGGACAAGGGGGCACGGGCTCAAGCTCTGCCAGGGGAAATTGAAGTTGGAGAGCAGAAAAAACTTCTTTGCAGAGAGAGTGCTCAGGCACTGGAATGGGCTGCCCAGAGAGGGGGTGGATTCCCCATCCCTGGAGGTTTTTCAGCTGAGCTTGGCCGTGGCACTGAGTGCCATGATGTGGTAAAGGGACTGGAGTTGGCCCAAGGGTTGGACTTGATGATCTGGGAGGTCTTTTCCAACCCAATCCATTCTATGATTCTGTGATTCTAAAATGATGGTGATTTTGTTTGCTACAAGGGCTGAGCTGGCAACAGTGAATGTGGGAAGTTTTTTCCAGAGCCTTCAGGGGCAGCAGCTTCTCCTGAACCACAAAATACTTCAATTGCTCCATGGTCAGAAAAGTGAAGGGGTCAGGACCAGTCCCAGCAGAGCTCTACAGCAGTGACTTCAATATGGGAAATTATAAATAAGTAGATGCAGTTTTGAATCATAAAGAAAAACAGATTGTTGTTGGTTTTTTTCCTGTGTCATCCCAAACATGATTTAGCTCATGTCTGGATCAGTTTTTTTTTCTCAGGCATCATCTTCAGAGAGCTTGCCAGTGGGAGTCTGCAGAGCTAGGAAGTAAAAGCATGCTGGCTCTGCCCTAAGCACAGTGATTTCAGGATTTTGACTTGCCTTAGTTCTTGCTGTTTCAGTCAAGCAGTAAAATCTGTCTGTACAGAATATGGACATTTGAGCAAAAGATTCATTACGGAAGAATCTTCCCAATAAAACCTCCACTTAATGCTTGGTTTGCATTCCTGTCACTTCTCCTTTTTTAAATCTAGGATTTCTTGTGGAAATAAAAACCATAAACCATTACCTAAAAGCTACAATAAAGAGAACAAGATCAAGCATTTGCAAATATCTTTTATAGTTATCAAAGCACCAATGAGTTGGGAGTTGGTTACACACTTTAAGTGATCATATATTGGGTGTCCCAAGAAATCTTCTTAAGGGGAAAAAAAACCCCAACATGGGCTCATGTTGAGGATGCAGCAAAAAAGGACAATGTTTCAGGAACTAAAACTGATGAGTGAATGGTTTGACTTACGTTAAATATTTCACTCTGTTTCAAGCAGATCAATCTCAGGAAAAAAAAAATAAAGAACAACATAATTTCTGGAGGTGTTAATGGGCCTGACATTAAAATAACAGAAATAGATATGGCCCCTTTTCATCTTAGACACTTGAGCTCTCACTACAAGTACTAAAGAGAAAATACCCACTTGTGCACATATGGATTTTCAAAAGCCAACCAGGTCTGTGCCCATCAGAGTGGCCCTGGCTGACATTTTGCCTTTCACAGCACGAGAGAGTGCACCCTCCTGTCAAAGGAAATGCTAAATGGAGAGCTTGGATGAGTGCTAAAAATTCCAAACTGCCTTCCTGGAAAAGCAGAGTCCAGAATAAAATAACCTCTGAATGTTTCCAGCTCAAAGGATTGGTGCTTGTGCTGTGCTCTGAGGTCCCAGCTCAGCTCTCTGATAGCATCACCCCATCAGGGCACGACACCAGGACAAGGATGGGCAGTGCCTGCTCTTTGATGCTCCCATGCCTCTTGTTTTCCAAACACACATAAGGTTTCAAGGAACATCAGATTGTCTTCTAGGCCTGCTGTCCCCTCTGAGGCAGAAAAAAGGGATTAATTTATTTCAAGTGTGTTGGCCAAGCCTTTTGAACTCCCCAGTTGAGGAGATACCCTGACCCTCCTCACTCTGTTGCTACCCTTGTACTTTTGTTTTCTACTCTTACCACCTCAGCCTTTGCTGATTGTACTGATTTGCTCTCACCCCATTTCCCCTCGGGAACGTTGAGAACTCTTACCCATATAACAACACCTCATATATCAAGAACCTGAAACTCTGCTCTTAATCCCTTCTTTTCTAGACTAAACAAAGTCAGTTTTTCCAAACATTTCTCCCTAAGTCATGCTCCTAAACCTCTGCTCATTTTTAGCTCTGAACTCTCTCAAGCCTGACTAGACTTGCAACTGCAGTGCCCAAATCTGAAGGCAGGATTCCAGCTGAGGCCACTGCTGTACAAATACAGAACAGTACTGACCTTGTACTAACCTAGTCCAGACTGGAATTCAACTTTTTCCCTGAGGATCCATCCTGATCCTGCTTTGTCTCTGTTCAGCCCTGATGTGCTGGGGAGAGGACACCTCTAAAGGTCTGTCTTTATGCAGGATCCCCCTTGCTTCATTCTTTGTACTGTCTTTAGTTGATTCCATGAGGATTTCAGAACTTCTATCAAAGTGACCAAGGGGACTTCAAATTTAAGTTCTGTTTTCCAGAGTCTTTTCAGGGTGTTTTTCTATCCCACAGGCTGCAGTGTAAGATCACTTTGTATCTCCAGAGTAAAGTCACAAATGGAAATCTTAAATTAAGCCAAGATCAGAACAGATTCTGGGGGATTTCCACCTGAAACATCCTCCCATTTGCAGATAACCAAAGGGATGTCCTTTCCTTTGTCACACCACCTGATCTCCACAGACACAGATTGTCAGCGGATTAGTGTCCACTGATGCAGTGGGCGGCAGCTCAGCCCCAGGAGGCAGGACATGGTAGGCAGAGTGCCTCGTAGGTCAAGCCTCCTTAGAGCATGGGACGGCTCCTCCCGCTCCCCACCGGCAACGGTCCCCAAAGACAGAGTTCACACGGTTGGAGAGTCAACGAGGAGAAGCCTCTTTATTTGGCATACACCAGCTTATAAAGGGTCCCGAATAAGGCGGGGACAAGGGTGGAGCGAGGCATCCCATTGGAGGGAGTAACAATGAGGGGGAGGAGAAAAGGAGGAGCATGGGAAGGAACCAATGGGAGTACACTACCAAATATGGAAGCTGATGCATTGCAGCAAACTAGAACCAATCAGGGATGAGATGGCGGGAAAATACCCTGAGGGATTATGGGAAGAAGAAACTTGGATAGGGATGACTAAGGGAAAAATGAATAGGGTAGACATCTTGGGTAAATAACAATTAAACTGGGGAAACATTAAATTTGGTGCAAAACATTAACATTCTCGGGACCAGGCTCCCCGACCTCGGCATCTTCATCTATCCATCTTTTTGTCCATTTCGCAAAGTCCAGGTCTATCCCAACAACAGATTTCAATTGAGCCTTTTAGGGGCTTTTCAGGGGCTTCAACCCCTATTGTTAAATAAATCACTTGAGTGCAACTAATTTTATGTGGGTTTCACTCTTTTTGGTGTTTTATTTCTCGGTCCTCTTTGTCATGAGTTACAGTACTTGTAGAGAGAAGGGAAGAGGAGCAGAGAAGGGAAGAGAGAAAGGGAAAAGATGCAACTATGTTTACATTAACAACATTTAAACTAAAATTGCACAAGAATATTCAAGTTTCAGGAGGGACCATATTCAGAACTACTTTTTCACACAGTTACACACAATCCTAAAACCTCCACACACCATGAAAACTATCTAACATCACAGAGCTCTAGCTAATTATTAAGTAATACACATTTCCTAAAAATTGCTAGATCTAAACAGTCTTAATGGAACTTATTTTAACTTTATAAAAGAGCTCTATTGATGTTATTCCACAGAGTTTCTGCAGACTTCACTTCTTGCTTCTGCACCAGCTCAAGGTCTCCAGACAGATTGCACTCTTATCTTAGAAGCTGGAACCTGCAAATTTGTCTTTGGTTTGCTAGCTTGAAAATGTCTGAATCCTAACATTCCTTCTGCTCCAAGTTTTGAGGGAGGGATTCTCTGAATTATGTGCAAAATATAGGCCATATTCCTGAATGATTTTTGAGAACACCGTACCAGAGCAGCATGAAACTTTTAAGACCTTCCTGTTTCATAGAATGATAGAATGATAGAATCATAGACTGGATTGGTTTGGAAAAGACCTCTGAGATCATCAAGTCCAACCCTTGGGCCAACTCCAGTCCCTTTACCAGATCATGGCACTCAGTGCCACGGCCAAGCTCACTTGAAAAACCTCCAGGGATGGGGAATCCACCCCCTCTCTGGGCAGCCCATTCCAATGCCTGAGCACTCTTTTTGGAAGGAAGTTTTTTCTGCTCTCCAACTTCAATTTCCCCTGGCAGAGCTTGAGCCCGTGCCCCCTTGTCCTATTGCTGAGTGCCTGGGAGAAGAGACCAACCCCCAGCTGGCTAGAACTTCCCTTCAGGCACTTCCAGACAGTGCTGAGGTCACCTCTCAGCCTCCTCTTCTCCAGCACAAACACCCCCAGCTCCCTCAGCCTCTCCCCGGAGTAGACTAAATTATCAGTCAGAGGCGGAAAATAGGTTCCTTTAACGTAATTTCTTCCTGACAGTTCCATAGTGACCATATTTTTATCACCTTACTATGACGTGCTTATGAAAAGTTTAATAATTTAATTCCACTATTTTCAGAAACAGAAACTTCACGACTTTGAGAGAAGTATTTCTGATTCTCTTTCTGATCCTTGCCATTCTCTTGAATCCATTCCCCTCCCATGAACCATGGGTTTTTTAAGAATAGTTTTTACTGGTTTCTTAAGGATCTGTACAAAATCTATCATATTTCTTAAGTATCTGTACAAAATGGTGTCTCGAAGACAAGGTGAGAAAAGATTCAGAAAGCTCAATGTGTCTAAACCAGAGACGAGAGAAGTTTTTGGAGACTGGTTTCTATGTAAGTCTTATTTCTCATGGAGGCAAAATTAGGTTGTTAATGTAAGGAAAGGTACAAATCTTGGAGGCAGCTGCAGAAATGACTCAGGCTCCTGCAGATATAATGTGTGAGATGTTGGAGCTGAAATCAAAGCGAGTAAGAAAGGTGTAAATAATAATAAAGTGGTTTCAGTGGATCTCAGTTATCTCAGAGCACTTTGGGCAAGAACTGAAAGGCAACTGGTGAGAAATGTTATTCCTTTCTTAAAGGAAGAAAGTCCTAAAAATGATTAATCACCTCACATGACCTTTTGAATGGAAGTTTGGTGAACTGGGAAACCAGACATTTTTCCACACTGAATATCAGGTGGGTTTTTTTGACATTATTAATATCACAGCTGGTTGAACACACACTGTTATAAATAGGCAAATACTATGCACTCCTCACAAACACCCTCTGGAGCATGTTGTATACCAGATTTGCATCTCCTTTTTATAATTCACCCTTCAAGCTGGAATATAAATAAAGTTTCAGTTAAATGAATCCACCAAATTTCATCTTTACCTTATTTCTTCATCTATCAGTGCTAACCTGTGGGCAGTGGCTGTTGCTCCGCTTTGGAGTCCTGTTTCACTTTAGTTAATATTTCCTGTATGATTTCCTTTTTCCTGGCTAAGCTCTATAATACATATCAAACCCATGAAGGAATAAGGACTGGATAAATGAGGTTTATTCCAGAAATTCAGTCCACATATCACTCATGTGTATCCATATACAGCTGGTGTTGGAAGGGTCAGGGATAGACTATTTTTAGCATAATTGCATCATAAATGTTCCTAACATAAATAAAAAGGTCAAATAATAATATATAACAATCAAATTTAGGAACCATTTTTATTAACTCCCATGTTTTTTGATTTAAAAACACCTGCTAGATTTGAAAGGTGGTGAATTTCTCAACATCACTTCAGTCTTCAGCCCAAAACCTTAAGCACCTGAGCTGAAATCAAAGCCTGTTCCAAAACTGAGGGATTACTTGTTTTCCAGCTTATATATTTATTTTATAGAGAAGTGCCTTATTAAATTTAACAGTGCCATAAAATCCCCATTAAAGCATTTAGAGCACAAATGCTGTTAGCACAGTGCCCTTTGTAGGAGACTCCAGTTATGAATCAACATGTCGAGGAGTCCAGATAAATCTAAGACTTCATTTCTCAGCCTGAAGCCATGTGCATTTTCCCTCTTTATTATAAATAACACTAAACTGTGTGTTTAAGACTGACAAAATATGTTTGAAAGGCCTCTATAGCCCTCAGCAAGGAAAACATCAGACTCAAGAACTGAATATTCTGAGAGTAACACACTTGGAATATTTTTTTTATGCTCTATGACCTAATCCTTCCTAAAAAAAAAAGCCCCCAACAAAGCACACAAACAATTAAAAAACAACCCAAAATTACACAAACCAGAAAGAAAAGGAAAGAAAAAAAATCTTACTGCTTAGTTCCCAAAAAATAAGTCCAGAAATGAGTTGTCATTTCTCTTCCTTTCCCACATACTGAGAGAAAACCAGGCAGGAATTCCTGAGAAGCCTCGAGGTGAATTCTTGCAGCTACATTTTCTCCTCTTATGACAGGAGGAAAGGTTGACAAGAACTAATACTGGAAGATTCATCCCAGTCAATTCTTTAAGTCAGAAGGTGGAGATTTGACAAGGGATTCCTCTTGAGTTTTAGGATTTTCCCCCTTCAATGTCAGGTAAGGAAAAAATGTATTTTTGCTGAAAACCTTCACTTTTCAAACCAAACTTTCCCAGTTCTAAAATGAATATTAAAATAATGCATTTCAGGTCCATGTGACTGACATTGAAATACTCCATAGAATCATAAAATGGATTGGGTTGGAAAAGACCTCCCAGATCATCAAGTCCAACCCTTGGGCCAACTCCAGTCCCTTTACCAGATCATGGCACTCAGTGTCACGGCCAAGCTCACTTGAAAAACCTCCAGGGATGGGGAATCCACCCCCTCTCTGGGCAGCCCATTCCAATGCCT
>VWZD01002294.1:115326-133998 GCA_013396695.1 Sakesphorus luctuosus | reverse complement strand
CAGCAAATTTGCTCAGTTTGAAATGATCAGCATATTTTTGTTGCAAGGTAGCTGAAGATTCATCAGTGATCTTTTGGGGATTGTTGCCTCTCAGGAGCTTTTTTTCTCCTCCTCCCCAGTCCTCTTGTCTTCCCCTTCCTTACCCACATATGGGACGATGCACTTCTCCCCTGGTGGGCTCTGTCTACCGTTGTACTTTTTGTGAGAAATTGGTTACAAAATGTTGAGGACTTTAAAAAGAAGCTTCAAATCTCAGCAATGATCTCCCTTCTGCAGAAAAAAAAAATCAGTCAAACTGTTTTCTCAGACTGTAAAATCTGTAATGCCCACCCTTTTCCAGTTTTAATTCTAATTTTGGAAATGCCAAGTGCTTTAAAATGTGTTTTTTCCCCCACAGTGAGGAAGATTCCAGTTTTTTTGTCTGCTTCAAACACAACTCCAGTTTGAACACCAAATGCTGAACAATGATTGGTAAAAACCTTCATGGATTATGACAGATTGCACCTGTAAAGAGGATTTCAAGATTAAACTCTCTTGCTGAATGTATTCAAATATGAAGAACTGTCCTTACTGTGCAAAAAGTGAATATTTCTGGTTGTATTTTTCAGCTTCTGTAAAGCCACCTCAAGGTACCTCCTGGCCTTACCATGTCCCTCCTCACTGGTGTGTGTTCCTTACAGCCAAACCTCTGCTCTGACTGAACTGTGCCCTGCCCAAATTGAAATGCAAACTGGGATGGACTTTCTTCCACCTTCTTAAAGCTTTGGGCATATCTGTGTAGGCTTCAAAGATGCTTTTGAAGAAGTGGAAAAAAAAGTGGGGGAGAAACAAAGAGATAATCCTGAAAACTTCACTTGTTTTTTTTTCCTCTTGAGTATCTTGACCTAAATACCCAAAGTTTTGCAGAAAACACACAACACCAATATTGCATCTTGAATAGCACAAGAGTTCTGGCCCCCCAGTGAAAGAGCTGGTTTGCCCCTATATGTGGGTGGAACACAAACTTTTAATAAGCTCTACCATTGTGAGTCATTCTAATCCTATTATCTCTCAATCCTCTTGCTCTTCTGAATGCACATCCATTGACAGAGGTTGCACTGAATCTTCCCTCTCCTTGAATCCCCTCTGCTGCTTTCCTGCTGGGCAGTGCAATGAACTATAATCAGGAGCTCTGCCCTCCCTGATGCCAAGTGGGACACAAATCCCTGTGCTTTCCATAGGGGCAGAGTGACCCTGGAGGCCACCACATCTCCTCCCTTATTTCTAACTTCAAATTTGCCCCTGTTATCAGTATTTAATTAACCTCCAGGCTTTCCCATTCTCAGAAATTAATACATTAAACTAGCAATTTTTTATAGTGTTATTTCAGCACTCAGTTGCCTTCCTAACAGTCTCATATTTTTTAAAATAAGTTTATGTTTTCCTAGACTTCAATACCTCGATAATGAGCAGTGCTGAAATGTCCATATGGAAAGGCTGAACGAGACATTAAAGTAGAAATCAGTATTTGCAACACCCTCAAGTGGCAGGTTTGCAATTAGCACAGGAACTTAAAAGATCAGTTGCACATGTTTAGCCTTGTGGTAATTAGTCACCATGCCACTGAAAATCTTCAGTACATGACATGATATTATTAATTAGGAATGACAGATAAATTTTGATAACTGCTTGTTACTGTGTAGAAGTCCCTGTAAGAGTTCCAGGGCTGCTTCTATTTGTAGAGCAGCCTGAGAAACAGGGAAATATTTCATTTTTGTTTTGTTGCATAATCAACACCAACACATATTCTTATTAGCAATGACTGTTCAGTTTCTGGGAATCTATCAATGGTTACTTTATGCTATTTTTTGATATATATAAAGTTTGATATATTACTTCAGACTGGACTCTTCCAGTGTGTCTTGCTTCATGAACAACCTATGAAATATGCCCATCAGGTTTATAATTAGGCCAAGAAACATTACAGCTTTCAGAATTTCTAAAATATTGCTTGGCACAAGACCCAAATAAATTGGCCAAGAAGGCCAAGAAGGCCAATGGCATCCTGGCCTGGATCCAAAGTAGCGTGGCCAGCAGGCCCAGGGCAGTGAGCCTTCCCCTGGACTCTGCCTTGGGGAGGCCACACCTTGAGTGTTGTGTTGAGTTCTGGGCCCCTGAGTTGAGGCAAGAGATTGAGGGGCTGGAGCGGGGCCAGAGAAGAGCAAGGAGGCTGGAGAAGGGAGTGGAGCACAAGTGCTGTGGGGAGAGGCTGAGGGAGCTGGGGGTGTTTGTGCTGGAGAAGAGGAGGCTGAGAGGTGACCTCAGCACTGTCTGGAACTGCCTGAAGGGAAGTTGTGGCCAGCTGGGGGTTGGTCTCTTCTCCCAGGCACTCAGCAATAGGACAAGGGGGCACGGGGGGCTCAAGCTCTGCCAGGGCAAATTGAAGTTGGAGAGCAGAAAAAACTTCTTTGCAGAGAGAGTGCTGAGGGATTGGAATGGGCTGCCCAGAGAGGGGGTGGATTCCCCATCCCTGGAGGTTTTTCAGCTGAGCTTGGCCGTGGCACTGAGTGCCATGATCTGGTAAAGGGACTGGAGTTGGCCCAAGGGTTGGACTTGATGATCTCAGAGGTCTTTTCCAACCCAATCAATTCTATGATTCTATGATTCTAAATTAAGTCAGGCAGAATGCCTAACTTAATAATAAGAGAAAAAAATTATTACTTTTTTTTTCTTCTTAAAACATCATTAACTCCATTTCTATTTGAAGCAATGCTGATTTCCCTAAAGCTGCAGTAGCCCCCTCTGGATTTTCATTTAGAAGCTCTCTTTTCCAAAACTCTCATCATTCACATTGCCCTTTCTTAGACTTTGAACTATCCCTGTGTTTCTGCAGTTACACTGTCCGGAGGGGTGACTGGGACATTCCCAGAGCTTGAGAAAAGCAGGATATATTTCTCCACACACTTCACACTGACAGCACCGTTGTGAGTGTGTGGTAAGAAGTGTGTTTTCTCCTGCTAAGCCTGACTCTCCCTTCCTTTTACCCACTCTTTTTATGTGTATGTTTTCTACAGAACTTCCTAGCAAGGAGTTTTTCATCTTGTTTCCATGCAGTTGATTATTCCCAGTTCCAAGCAGCATCTTTTTTTCCCCTCCTATTTATTTCAGGCCATATCGTTAATTTCCTCACATCATTTTGAATGTTATATCTGTCTTCCACAATCCTCATGGGTTCTAGGGGACCTACTAGTTTATTATCTTTTGCAAACTAATTGCTTTTGCGAGTCCTAATGGGATGTTGTTCCAGAACTGCACTGCTCTGAAATTACAAAAATCCTTCTAATTTCCAACTTAAATATATTACTGGTCATGTTTGTTCTTGTTCCTACCCAGTCTTAATTTCACTAGTGATTTCAATTCTACCTCAAAGCATTTATGGATGGCAATCAGATCTTCCATTCAGCTCATCACTTTCATAGACTTAATAAGCAAAATTACATTTGTTTCTTCCCATGGTAGAATTTCTGTTCTGTCTCCCTCCTCCCAGCCCTTCTAAAAGCCTCCTCTAGTCTGACTTGATTTATCTTGATCTGGAGTGAACAGCTGCTAAAATCCAGCAGCTTGTTCTGTGTTTTCAGTTCCAGCCAACACTAAAGTGTAGCATTACACACATGAACATCCATTCCAGAATGTGTGTCTGCTTTTAAAATCTCTAATCACTTGTTTTGTATCTCAGGGAGCTGACCATGGCAGGTGAGTTTTCTCTAAGTTGACATTACAGATTCAGTAGATCAGTGCACATTGTCATTGTCTTGGCAAAACGCTAACTGTCTGAGACAGAGTGAAAAGGGAAGAAGAGGGAGAGGAAAAAAATACTCTAAACTAGATTTATGTGGAAATTAACTATATGTATTTATACAAAAAAGAGAAAAATTAAGAGAAAACTACAATACACACAAGTTATATTTAACAAGAAATAACTTCCTACTCTTCAATTAATACAAAGTGTATTACTTTAGATTCATAAGCACTTTAAAAGATACTTAGCAAGAAGCAGAAAGAGTAAAAACAAAATATTTCTACTTCTCTGAACTTAAACAAAATGCAAGCAGTGGCAACAGCAGGAGCAAGGCTTAGGATAGTAGAAGAGCTGTAGCATGTCCAGCTTGTACTTCAGCCAAGGTGGAACTGAACTAACACTTCTCACTGCTGCTCTATATCTTAGGTTTGTGTTCATCTGGTATGAAATACTTCTTCGGTTACCCAGTCAGGTGACAGCTGTCTCTACCAATCCACGTAGATTCTCTGAGCCTGCTAATTTGAGGCTTAGCTAAAACCACTACACATATAAAACTTTAAAGTCCACAGAGAGTTCTGTTGGATCAGGAAAGGTGATTTGCCCGCAGAAGCACAGACCAGAATGGAAACTTGGAGATTTTCCATACCTGTTCTGCTGCCATTGGCAAACAATGTGCTAGTCCTGATAATGAGGATGGGCAGGCCCTAGCACAGGCTGGGCAGAGAAGCTGTGGCTGCCCCATCCCTGGGAGTGTCCAAGGCCAGGTTGGACAGGGCTTGGAGCACCCTGGGCTGGTGGGAGGCGTCCCTGCCCCTGGCAGGGGGTTGAATTGTATGATCTTTAAGGTCCCTTCCAACCCAAACCGTCCTGTGATACTATGATCCTATAATCCACTTACCATGGAGGAGTTATTTTTGGTAATTTTTTTCTGGTTTTCTCCACTCAGACATCTCAGACAGTTCAATCCTCCTGTGTGTGAGATTAAAAACTTCAGTAAGTGAGAGAGGCAATCCCAGAACAAGACTCCTACAGCTCCAAACTAATTTTGCTTTCATGGATATTGATCTAAACAAGTTTCCTCTGCATTTTCAGTGTTCAAAGTAACAGGGAATAAATACTAACAATTTCAGGGGTTCTTTGAGCAGCCACCACATCTCAGTGCTGTTATTTGTTGACCTTTCCCTGATGGTTCAGGTAAAGCATTGTCTGGGCTTTCAGTTTAAATGGGAGACAGAAATAGAAAGAAGCTGCCTGATGGATCTCCTGTGGAGATACATGGCTTGTATCTCCATCTCTGCTAACTTCTCTTGTGTAATAGGAAGTATTAAAAATGATTTGAAGAATTCTCCTCACTTTTCCTCTGCTATTCCTGAGCACATTCTGGGTTGTCTTTTCTTTCGTGCTGTGGCTGTCGCTCAGAGAAAATAAGGCAGTTTAGTGGAAGAGGAGCTGTAAAATCCAGGCTCAGACTGTGCCTGGTTTAAATTGATGTTAAGAAGAGTGAAATAGTCCTAAAAGGTCTGAGCCCTTCCTTTCTGGGAAAAGTGTTGAGGGAGAAAAGAACCACTTCACATTTGAGAGATCCGTACAATAGTTGGAAAGGTAAAATAGATGGGAGCAAAGTTCTCTTGAGTAAGAGGGAAACAGCAGCTACAAAAGTCAACTCACAGTCAATCTGCTTTCTTGCTTGGCTCCTTACTGTTGCATTCTAAGAACTGAAGAAACTCATTTCTACAAAAAATGAGTCATAAACATCCAAACCCACCTTGACCTTGCCTTCAGCTATGACAAGATTGCTGGGATTGTTTCTGCCTAGTTGTGGTGTAGCTGTATTGGGCATCAATAACATTGTCTAATGATCTAATCTTTTTTGATTGAAACCTAAACCAACAAGGTTGACTCACTAAATGTCATTAATTCTCAAAGACAAAAAAAAAGGTGATGGCAATAAGGCTGAAAGTATAAGCAGCAATTAGAAAAGCAGTACAAAGATAATAAGGATGTGTTAAATTCCAAAATTAAGTAAAATGAAATGAGAAAAGGGAAGTGAAGTGCACTTAGAAAGGCAAGACATTAAGATGAAAAAAAATAGTTTAAAAAAAGTCTTAAATGTCACTTACAGGGAAATCAGGTAATAATTATGGAACTAAAGGTAATAAAATTGGTGTTTCAATGGAAATAAAATTTAGCTTATTTTAGTCGATATGTTTCCTCTCTATGACATTGCATTTAATATTTATAATGAGCATCCTTAACTGCAGCAGGTTGGCTCTCAGACCAGACACCAAACTCCACCACTGGATCAGTTTTCTTTGCAAATATTAAGCCAAATTTTGAGTTCTTTATGTTCATCCTTGAGATGAAGGTTTTGATAGTCTGGCCACATGTGTTTCTTGTTGCAGTTTGTTGTTTTAATACAGGCCTCCTTCACAACTTGGCAGATGCCTAAAATATGCCAGGTGTGAAATCTGCTGCCTGTGGATCACTCCAGCCTTGTCCTTGCTCCAGCTCCAAAAATCTCTGGTGGGATATATGTCCTAAGGCTAAAGGACTATCAGCAATTGCCTCTTGAGTGGCCCAATTCATAATCCAGTCAATGATAACTGGATGATTTTCAAAATGTCCCATTTTGCAGCCTTGCCTTCATAGTTTAGTTTATTGTTTGAAGTATTTCTTTACCTACAGGCCTTGGGAAAACTCGTGTAAATCAAAACACCTGGTTTAGAAGTTTCTAGTAGTGCTTTGAAAATAATACATGTCTCCTACTCTATGTATCCAGGAGTTATAAATAGGTTCTCCATATTTTTTGTGCAATCCCATCTCTCCCCTAGGAAGTCTGGTGGATCACAGTGTCCCCAGAGTGGGCTGGCACATGTGAGCAGAGTGAATTTAGTTCTCATCACTCACAGGTCTCCATCTCCAGTACTGGCATATGGAGACTGGTTTTTGTTCAAGCAGGGAGATGATGTCTTTACTGCTTTTTAATTATTGGTGATGAGAGTGAAGTGTCCTTTGCATGTGAAGGATCAGCTGGATGAGAGTCTGGGGCTGGTGACCCCAGGAACCAGCAGGACCTTCCCCAGCCATTTCAACAATACTTCTCTTTAGAGAGATTTTTGTCAAGCAGGTCTCATTTTTTTCCCCCAAGTCTTATTGTTTCAATCCAGGATCAAACGGAGTTTCAGATGTTTTACAGACTTTTGGAGGTCTCATATCCAAGCCTCCAGTGCCTCCCTCTACTCCTCACAGTCATTGGCTGGAAATGAGTTGTGAGTGGGTTTCATGTAAATTCTGCATCTCTTTTAACATGAGTCTTAAAGGCAGTCAGGTATCAAGAGAACACTATCAGTGGATGAAGTAGGTCCACTGATACAGTGGGGGGAGAGGATGGCCCCAAGATGCAAGGCTATAGGAGCACAAGCAGTGGCTTCCTAGGGTCAAGCCCCTTTAAGGCCTAGGGTGGCTCCTCACGCCCTTGCGCTGGCGACGATCCCCGAAGGAAAAGGTCCACACAGAGCAAGGGTCAACGCAGAGAAGCAAATTTATTAGGGTGCACCAGCTTATAAAGGGTAGCATAGGACTCTCTAGAACTAGGGCGGGGAGAGGGGAGGAGCGTGACATCCCATTGGGTGGAATATCAGTTAGGAGTAGGGAGGAAGGAGGAGCGGGGGGAGAACCAATGGGGAGATGCTACCAAATATGGAAACTGGTACAATGCAGTAAACCGGGGACCAATCAGGGACAAGTTGGCGGGAAAATGCCCCAAGGGTTTGTGGTAAGAAGAAACTTGGATAGGGAATGACTAAGGGAAAATGAATGAGGTAGACATGTTGGGTATATAACAATTAAACCGGGGAAACATCAATATAACTTCTGAAACCATCGTAGTCCTTATTCAGACGCTGCAGAACCTCCCCATTAAACACAGTTGGTTCCTGAATTTCCACATCCTCGTCAATCCACCTTTTGTAGTAGCGCTGCCACTTAATAAAGTCCTCATCACCTTGCTGTCCTCCGACAGAACACAACAGCTTTCATGATGCAATTTGAACCTTCAAACAATAAGCTCAATAAGACCTGTTCATCTGAGATTTCCATGCAGTGGTCTTCCTTACTGACAGCCCCTGCCACCATTCCCTTGCCAAACATTGCAGATCAAATGTCATATTAAAAACATACTGATACCAGATTGCCTTATTTGACCCCCACTTTGGGATGGGGTCACCTCTAATACACCATTTTGTCTCTTTTCACCACTCTAGATAAATTATGCCATTTTGATAGGCCTTTTCAATGTCATTGATTATGTGTTGGTCAAACACTTCCCTTTCTAACATCCAGGAGAAACATTCATACAATAAGAAGTCAAAATTCACACCATCCCAAGCTTTTGTGAGCTGCAAGGTCCTTATTTTCTGAGCAGCTGCAGATCAGTAAAATCCCTCTTTGTCAAAAGTTAATGGGGCATGATTTTGCCAACCTAATGGAAAGGATCCATACAACTATTTGCAGCATTATTTATTTAGTGGTGATTGGTCTCTGGTTATTAATGTGTTTTATTTTTGCTTCACCCTTTGCCTTGCAGATTAATATCCTTTACTGCTGTTAGAACTCATGACTGTGGTCAGAATATATTGAATAAATGTGCTAACACTGCTTTTAAGGTCCTCTTAACACAAATTTTGTAAGATGCCTCTGTCCTGAATTTTTACCCATTTCTCTCATAATTTGCTGTAATTATAGATTTGCTTCCTGAAGTCCCAAAACATTTCCACTTGAAAATAATCTTAGGCCTTGAAATTCTATTGCTTTCTCTGAATTTGAATTCTATTTCAGAAATTTATTCTCCCAATGACAAAGAAACCCCTTTCAGAAGCAACAGCATTTATTGTATATTATCTTAATTGATTTTTGTTTTAATCTCAGCATGTCAAAATAGAGTTTGGATTTCCTTTTTCTAACTTCAGAATAAGCTCTTGGAGGAAATCAAACCAGACGTCAGTAGATGTGTTTATGATTCAAGCATTGGTTGCTGAACATCAGAGCACTTGTATGGCAACAACAGTTCAGTGTCTGCATGATTTCATTATGAGATCATAGCAGAGTTCTTCAAAACCATTTATCTTCAAGATCATCTTTGATTTGTGGTATTGGGGAGTCCATGGCCACCCTCAGTTCTAGATCATTGCAGGTGCCTTCCTTTGGGAGAGCCCTTTGCAACAATCTGGAACCAGAAGGGAATCTTTGGTATCCTTGGTGGGATGTACCAGTGGTGTAAGGGAGGACAAATGGCCATGTCTACCTTTGTGCAAGCATTTTAACCTCTTAAAAAACCTGTTGCTATGTTCAGTCAAACTAGAGGTGGGCTTCTGTCCAAGTGATTTACCTGACCCTTCAGCTGAAAGGATCTCCATCCCTAGCAAAGTTTAGGTCTCTATTTAAGAAGCTACTGTCTCAGTTTGAGCTGGCAAAATGCCAACTGCCCAAGTACAGAGAAAAAGGGTTCCTCCCCCTCAACCAGCCAAGAGAAAACGAAGAGGGAGAGGAAAAAAAACCCTCTAAACCAGGTTTATGCTGAAACTAACTGCATGTATTTATACAGAAAAGAGAAAATTAAGAGAAAACTACAATATAATACACACACTTACACAAGTTATGTATAACTTGAAATAACCTCCCACTCCCCAGTTAATATGAAGTGTATTACTCTAGATTCATAAGCACTTTAAAAGACACCCAGCAAGAAACAGAAAGAGTAACAACAAAATGTTTCTACTTCCCTGAACTCAAACAAAATGCAAGAAAGCAGCAGCCGAAGCAGGGCCTGGCACATTAGGAGAGCTGCAAGATGTTCTCCTCCTAGTTCAGCCGTGATGGAACTTAACTAACACCTCCCACTGCTGCATCATATCTTAAGTTTGCGTCATCTGGTATGAAATACTTCCTTGGTTACCCAGCCAGGTGACAGCTGTCTTTACCAATCCACATAGATTCTCTGGGCCTGCTAATTTGAGGCCTAGCTAAAACCACTGCAATTCTTAATTTTAAATTTAGCAGGAAATTTAAGAAGAAAGAGCCTTATTTGAAGACACTGTGAAAAGCTTTATTTGACTCAGTGGCCCAGCTGTCTGTGGCCCAACCTCCCAGGCCATTGCTGGCGACACAGGCAACACTTTCTTTCTTAGAGGATGTACAGATGTTTTTTGAATCAATTAGATCCTTTTGAACCACTATTTTAGTTCAGAGTCCTTTGCTCAATTCCAGGCAGCTCCATTATCAGGGGAAGAAGGGTTATTCTCTGTTTAGTGCAAGGTTTGATACAGCTCCTATACATAACCCAGATTTATTTAAAGTCTATACACTTCACATATGCCCAAAATTTAACAGGGGGATTCTTATCTATGCTTTGCCTGCTGCTATTTACGCCTAAGATGAACCTTAGGCAGGTTTTGCTGGGCAATACACAAAATTTCAGCCTATATGACTGTCCTTATCCCAGAGATCTTACTTGAAACAAAGCAGAACAAGTTGTAAAATAATCAACAGGAACAATATAAGAAAATTCATACTTTGGCAGGGATAAAATTGTCATGACGCAATGGACTCGCCCCATGGAGCTGGTTTCCTTCTCTAGGCATTTGGAGAGCTGAATTTAGAGGAGAGCAAGGTGATTGTGTGGATACTTGCAGAGCTCTTCCTACTCTCGAGGGCAGCGTGGGAGAAAGGATGACAACTGCTGGCAGTTTTGAAGGGCAGGTCTTCGAGAGGGCAACCAAGCCTTAGAAGTCAATCCCACCTATGACTAATCAGCTGTGACTCATCACAGGCTTTGGTTTCTTTTATTAAGGCTTTTCAAAGTCTCTACAGCCTCCAAAAACATATGGGTAACACACAAGCATGATTAAGTCAGAGCAATACTCAGACTTGGAGCTTATTACAGGAAATCACACTGTTAATTCTCCTAAGTGCTTGTACACAGAAATAGCAGAGGAAGATGAATAGTCTCAAAAGCTGCACAACCCCAGGTGTACTGACATTGTATCAGCTGAAAAAAGCCCTGGGTTCCCAGCACCAAACATCCTTTCTCACCAGTGAAAGCAAAGACTGTTTTCTGGTGACTGCACAGTGCTCTTTGTTGACATCACTATTCCTAAACCAGATCCAAAAGTCAAGACTAAAGCAATCACACAGACCTGAGCAGTGGCTGCAGTTAGTCTGTCTGCTTTCTACAAAATCACTTTTGAAAGTCCATCCATTAATTTTTTTAATTTGTCTGATTTCCAAAGTTTTAAACAATCTCATGTCATTCTAGAGTTCTGTTTCTCCAGCACACAGAATAAGACCTGTTTTTTTCAGACAACAACAGCTTCTCCCCATCTCTGTACACACACATCTCCTCAGAAAAATTCATCAATTCCTTCCCAGCTCAGTCCAGCACTAAAAATGAAATGTTCCAAATGCAAAAAGCACTCTGACAGGCACCCTGTCCTTTTTAGAGGGTGTGCCAAATCACCAACTTCCTACTACCTGCCATCTCCAGCACCTTTTCCTGGATGCAGCTTTCTCTTTTCCCCTCAAAAAGCATCAGCATTTCGAGCTAATTTTTAATCATAGAATCATAGAATCATTTGGCTTGGCTTTTCTTTTGACAAATCAATTATGACCACAGGGCATGTAACCCACTTCCCCACACACTCCTCACCCCAATTTTTGCCTAGAGTTTAATGGGATGGTTTAGGGACCAGACTGTCTTCAAGGCCCGGTTGGATGGAGCTTGGAGCAACCTGGTCTAGTGGAAGGTGTCTCTGCCCATGGCAGAGGGTTGGAATAAGATGATCTTTAAGTTCCCTTCCAATCCAAACCATTCTGTGATTCTATGATTCTATGATGGAATGTCATATGATTTTGGAAAACATGGGTGTTTAAAGAACTGAGGAAAAAAGACTACATGATGGTTTTTAAGTCTAGAGAAGTTGGAATGCAGAAGCCCAGAGGTAAATGTGTGAACATACTGCTATTGCACCAAATTTCTGGTCACAGATGCTGCCAAGGACTTGAAACAACTCTCAGATTTGTTCTGGCATCTGGGACATCAATGTATCTAATAAGTATTTTGATAGAACTGTCTATCTTCCTGTCATTTGTTAAAGAAACTTCTAGAAAATGAGAAATGCCAGTGTCATACATGGTCAGAACAGATGATTGAAGACATACCACTGGTTAAAAGGTTTTGTTAAAGCTTTGCTCATGATACCATTTCATTCAGTGAATTACAAGCAGATCAGCTCTGTTAAGTCAGTCTTACCAATATTTCCCCCTTCCCTTACGATGCACAGTGTCCATCTAACACAAGAACCATCTCCCTGTTTTCCTGGTGTGTTCTGGTTTTTACTCTGTGAAGCTGGAACTCAATCCAGCAATGAAGCTGAGAAACTGTGTAAGTGCACCAAAACACTCAAAATTTCAGTTCCAAGCCTTCTAAAAGTAGCACTTGAATCTCAAGAACCAAAGGTCCTTTTCTCTTTGGAAATGTCAGGATCTAATTTGATTTGCACAGTCTCCTGGACCTCCTGCTTCAAGGTTGATCCAAGACATACCAAAATATTCTTTTTCCTTTCTTTACATGCTCCTTAGTCTGTAAAACAGACTTTTTTCACTTTGCTATTAGTTCCTGTAATCAGATTTCAGTGTCTAATGTGGGAGAAGCAGAGCTAGTTGATAATCTTGGAGTAAACTCAAATTGGTGGAGAGTAATGGCCAGTGAGGTCTTTAGTACTGTTGAAAAGTAATACAATGCATCTTGAAGATTCTGATAACAATCTACTTCTTCCTTTTGGAGTTGAGGATTTTTTGTCTACCCAGGTTGACCACCAAAGACAACATTTCAACTATTAACCACAGAAAGTATTTTCTATGAACTAAACTGACTCCACAGCAAAGAGAAGATTGTTTCTATGGAGGAACTTTCACTCCATTTCTGGAAGAAAGAGGGGTTTTTTAAAAGTGGCCAGAAGAGTCAAATATAAAAAACACATTTTCTGTCCTTAGTGGTTCTCACAAGTGTCTTCTTCCCACAAAACACAAACATTTGTGTGGTGGGAGCCCCAGCTTTGCAATCACTCTCATGCTGAAGGAAGGACACAGACTAGATGTGAACATGTGCCTTGCAAACATCCACATCAGAGTTAATCACGGCAGGATTCCTTCCCATCTGGTGGGAATCAAGTGTATTACTCAAATGAGTCTGGAAGATGAATCAGCTCCTGATGCAGGTGTGGAAAGTAGGTCTGATGATTCACGATTTAAAATTGCCTAGTTCTCTTCCTTAATGCTTAAGTGAGCCTTGGGTGTCTGGCTCACATGTGACTGTCTGGAAAGAAAAAAAATTAAAGGTTAGACCAAATTAATTCCATCTGCAGACATTACTTTTTATTTTTTTTTCATCATTATTTAAGCAGAGATCTGTGGTGCTGAGCTGTTGCTTTGGTATCTTCAGGAACTTCTTGACCATCAATGTCTGATGAGAACAGGTTCCATAAATTCATTGTTTCCTTACATGCTTAAGGTACATTCTGTTAACTGAGGCAAAAATAAATTTTGAAAAGAAAAACAAATAGGTTATAAATTAAAAGCATCATAATTTATGACACTTTCAGTAGACTATAATCATTAATCACACTAAAGAATCCTCCACTCGTGCTGCAGGGCAGGAAGAGGCATCAACTTCCTCCCCTGCCCATCTTCTAGACTTGTACAAAGCCTATTCTTTTTATTTTTTATTTTAAGATACCACCCCATGTATCTTACATTTCAGAACCCTCATTACGACATTGAAAAAAATAGTCTTTCTGTTAGTATAATTATAGGATGAAGGCAGTGGGAAAATTAGGGACATGTTTGGGATTCTCAGATCTTGAAAACCAGCAGTTAAGACCACAGGAATCTCCGGTAGCAAGGGATATAAACTGGGAATTGGCTGTGAGCACTAAGGAGCCTGTGAATGCCCTTCTGAAATATTTGCCAGGTTTAAAGCTACACTTTTATACAGCAGTTACTGCAATATATTGCAAATTTCAATAACAGGCTTGTAACCAATTTTTCCCAGAGCCAGCCTGTTTGGCATGCTGAATAATGGAGGTTTGTCAGAAATACCTGGAACAGAGGTTTTTTTCATGTTGAGGTTTTTCAGCAAGATCCAGGAGCCCTAAGCTTGTAATTTGTGTTTCTACCTGTATTTGTGAGTGAGTGAGCCCAAAGGGACTCTCAACAAGGGAGCTGGTTTAAATTGAGCCTTTGAATTGAGTCTTACAGGATACAAAGAGAAGTGCAATGTTCTCTAGAAACCTGCAGATATTTTCACAGCAGCTGATGTCTTTTATCATGATGTGGTGCTGCCTCCTCTAAATCCTGCGTCCCTGAGATCACACATGCCTTGTGAGATTTCACCCCTGCAATCTGGAACAACCTAGTGGGAGTTTAAATAGGAGAGATCAATTATCCATGACTGGCACCACAGGTGGTATTGGCACCATGAGAGGGAATATAATGGGAAAGGATGATATGAACTGACATTAAACCAATTGAATATGAAGTCCCTAAGCTAAAAACTTGGCTTGTAAGTGTAAATTGGTGTGATGCCTGACAAAGCAGTTCTGATCTTGCAGCTCAGACCATGAGAACACAGCTTTGGACAGCTCAAGTCAGATACACCCCTGGCTCCTGTCAAGCCCCTGCTTGTCTCAGCTTCTCAGCCACAGATATCCTTCAGCACTGAACACCAAACACTTGATTAGAAAATCGGTACAGGCAATGTCGTACTGACAGAGCTGGTCTGTGGCTCCAGCTCTGTCTGGGCACATCCTTGTCTTCAGTGTCCTCTCACCTTCTAAGTGGACTCATCGAACTAATCTGACACCTGCTGTCATTGAATTATTTATTCTATTGGCAATGTCCATGCTTTCTTGTCTCTATGTGTCATCTTCACTTAGGTATCATCTCTTTGCAATGAGAACTGTGCCTACCACAGTGTAACTTTATTTAGTCCTTAGGAACTACCATACTGAGCACAATGAGTGTGCCCCTGGCCCTCAGAAACCCTTAACCCACTATCCTGACGTGATTGGTTCCTCCTTACTCTTGTGGAAGGAACTATAAAGCTATGGAGGGAAAAAAAAATTAATCTTTTTTACTGTAGGGAGGGACTAATTTCTTTTTTTCCTCAGGACCTCACAATATTTTATTTGGAATGTATTAAGAAAATAAAACCTGTGGTGATGAGGCCCTGGCAGAGGTTGCCTGGGGAAATTGTGGCTGCCCCATCCCTGGAAGTGTCCAAGGCCAGGTTGGACAAGGCTTGGAGCAACTTGGGCTAGTGGAAGGTGTCCCTGCCCATTTCAGTGGCGCAGAATGAGATGGTCTTTAAGTTCTCTTCCAACTCAAACCACTCTGTGATTCAACGATTATAAGAATAAATATCTGGATTTTGATCAGTAGTTACCAAGTTGTGTCATTTTGAGGTGATACAACCCATGTTTTCCTGCTGTGTTTATAAGGGCTGGGAATGATATCTAGTAGGTGTTGGGGAACGATATACAGATGAAGAATTCGTTAAATGGCAACGCTACTACAAACGATGGGTCGAGGAGGATGTGGAGGTCCGGGAACTGGCCATGTTGAATGGGGAAGCTCTCCAGCGTCTGGACAAGGACTTTAATAGCTTTCGGAGCTATATTGATGTTTCCCCAGTTTAATTGTCATTTACCCAAGATGTCTACCCTATCCATTTTCCCTTAGTCATTCCTATCCAAGTTTCTTCTTCCCATAATCCCTTAGGGTATTTTCCCGCCATCTCATCCCTGATTGGTTCTAGTTTGCTGCAATGCATCAGCTTCCATATTTGGTAGTGTACTCCCATGGGTTCCTTCCCATGCTCCTCCTTTTCTCCTCCCCCTCATTGTTACTCCCTCCAATGGGATGCCTCGCTCCACCCTTGTCCCCGCCTTACTTGGGACCCTTTATAAGCTGGTGCACGCCTAATAAAGAGGATTCTCCTCATTGACTCTCCAACCGAGTGGACTCTCTCTTTGGGGACCGTCGCCGGTGGGGAAGGGGAGGAGCCGTCCCATGCTCTAAGGAGGCTTGACCTACGAGGCACTCTGCCTACCATGTCCTGTTTCCTGGGGCTGAGCTGCCGCCCACTGCATCAGTGGACTTTAATCCGCTGATAAGTAGGGACAGGACATCAGGTCAGCCAGCACTCACCTTCCTAAAAATCCTGCAGGTAGCTCCCAGCAGGGAGGCTACAACGGAGGAAGAATCCAGACTGCTCATACTCCTCACCCAAGGAGTGGCTGTTCCTGCTCCTATGGGCCTCATAAATGAGAGGCTCAGCTAACAGGGCCATTTGCTTAACTAGTTCAGGAACAAGTGAAATATGCTGTAAACCTTTTTTGCAGTTCACAAGGCAAACTGTTGTGTAAACAACTCCTCCTCCACGTGCTCGTTAGTAGCACTTGAGAAAACCTTCCCAGCTTAATTAACAGTGCCAGTGTGGATCAGCTCCTGAGAAAGAGACACACAAACTCAGGAGGAAATATTTGTCTCCATGAGCTGTGCTTCAAGGTGCAAATGAGAAGAAAATCCATGTTTGACATTTGGAACATTTGAAAACCCTCCAGTTATCAGGATTCCATATTTCAACGAGGCTTTTTCATAACTACTTCTGGCTTGGTATTACATGGGTGAGATAAAATCCATGAAACATTTCATTATTTCAGTACTTAAGGTCATGCTCTTTCCCTTCAGACAAAAGTAAACTGCCCAGAGTAGGAAATAAAAGACTTTATCATCCTTCAGTGGTGGCAATACGGATCTCAAAATCATTACCCTGTGCAAGACTTAGAACTGCTGAAAATCAACACACTCATGAAATTAATGGGCAGTGTACTATGAGCTCCAAATCCAGCTGGCGGCCGGTCACTAGTGGTGTTCCCCAGGGGTCTGTGTTGGGTCCAGTCCTGTTTAACATCTTTATTGATGATTTAGATGAGAGGATTGAGTCCATCATCAGCAAATTTGCTGCTGACACCAAGTTAGGAGAGAGTGTCGAGCTGCTGGAAGGCAGGAGGGCTCTGCAGAGGGATCTGGAGAGACTGGAGAGATGGGCTGATTGCAATGGGATGGAGTTCAACAAGGCCAAGTGCAGGTCCTGCCCTTTGGCCACCCCAAGCCCTGCAGCGCTCCAGGCTGGGCACAGAGTGGCTGGAGAGCAGCCAGGCAGAAAGGGACCTGGGGGGACTGAGGGACAGGAAGCTCAAGAGGAGCCACCAGTGTGCCCAGGTGGCCAAGAAGGCCAATGGCATCCTGGCCTGGATGCAAAGTAGCGTGGCCAGCAGGCCCAGGGCAGTGAGCCTTCCCCTGGCCTCTGCCTTGGGGAGGCCACACCTTGAGTGTTGTGTTGAGTTGTGGGCCCCTGAGTTGAGGCAAGAGATTGAGGGGCTGGAGCGGGGCCAGAGAAGAGCAACGAGGCTGGAGAAGGGAGTGGAGCACAAGTGCTGTGGGGAGAGGCTGAGGGAGCTGGGGGTGTTTGTGCTGGAGAAGAGGAGGCTGAGAGGTGACCTCAGCACTGTCTGGAAGTGCCTGAAGGGAAGTTGTGGCCAGGTGGGGGTTGGTCTCTTCTCCCAGGCACTCAGCAATAGGACAAGGGGGCACGGGGGGCTCAAGCTCTGCCAGGGCAAAATTGAAGTTGGAGAGCAGCAAAAACTTCTTCGCAGAGAGAGTGCTCAGGCATTGGAATGGGCTGCCCAGAGAGGGGGTGGATTCCCCATCCCTGGAGGTTTTTTAGCTGAGCTTGGCCGTGGCACTGAGTGCCATGATGTGGTAAAGGGACTGGAGTTGGCCCAAGGGTTGGACTTGGTGATCTGGGAGGCCTTTTCCAACCCAATCGATTCTATGATTCTATGATTCTATGAAATAGATTGCCTAGTTAATTATTAGAATAGTACATAAATAAAATAAAACTGGAGGAGAGCTTGACATTGCATCCTCATCTGAAAACAGCTGGGCAAAAGAGGACAGGAGATATGACTCTTCAAGTATGGAATGTCTCAAATATGTGAAGTGAAATGAAATTCCTTTAATTTCTCTTCAAATGTTCTCCACTACATAAAATTAATTTTGCAGCTTCTTGATTATTTAAGGTATAAAAAAAGAATGATAATGAAGAAAGCAGTTTTGGAATTTGCCCATTTAGACAACAACAGTTGCCATCTCCAGGAAATCAATAAATTTTATTGAACTTATGATGAAACAGCATGTTTGGTGTTCTTGTGGTGCTTGGTCTGTGACCAGAAATCACCATCTTTTACAAAAAGAGTCTTGGTGTCTCACAAATATTCACCCTCTTTCCAAACATCAGCTTTACTAAACACATTATTCGTAACAATGAGAGAAAATGATGAAAAGGCTGAAAACAATGTGGTGGGTTTTTTTCATGAAGTCCAGTTTTCACTCATTTTACTTGGCATGGACTGTGGTCCACCTCAGAAATAGAAAATTTCTTCACCTCAGTTTCAAACAGGTTTCATCAAGGTTTATGAAATGTTTTAATAGTAATTTCCATGTTAAAATCTTATCAAAAAGATATTGAATTTTTATAGAGCTTTTTTTCTCCCACACACATTTCCCTCTTTGCAAATCAAATTCCTTTAACCTTGTTCTTCTTGTATTATTTCCTTGTTAGATGTGTCCAGTTTTTACAGATCAAGAGCCTGGAAAATGTAATGAAAAAGCATTATTGATCACAAACTTTCAGGAATTACTCAGATCAGGATTTAAAAAATTTACTTCAATTAGTAGTATAGGGTTATCACAATTTTTTATATATATATATATAT
>VWZD01002294.1:85062-115308 GCA_013396695.1 Sakesphorus luctuosus | reverse complement strand
TATATATAATGATATATAATTTATATATATATATGGGTTTTTTTCTTTAAAAAGTAGCTTTTCTCATCACTGATCCATACTCATACCAAACTCTGCTTGTGCATCATGAGATACTTTGATTTTGTAATTTTTAAAATGTAAATGTTTCTTGGAGCTTTGCTTTTCTTCCCAATAGAAGTTTACTGTAGCACTTCTCTGTTTCATGTGCTCTGCACTTGGAATTTCCATGTATTTAAGGGCTGAAAAATTTACCTGCAGAAACCAGTGAGATATTAATAGGCCTGAAGTTGGGCAACTGACTTTCAGGAAAACCTTTCAAACTGATATTTTCTCTCTAGTTAAAATGAGCTCAGGAAGAGAATGAACTGAAATCTCAAGATTTTCACTCTAAATCTCTTTCTGTCCAGTGCTTGTTGGAAGTCCATATTCATCTCTTTCAGCACTGAAAATCTTAACCAGAAATCTAATTTCAGGCCTTTTTGACTGGAGATTTTGAAATCAATACAGTTTTCTTGAAGAAAAATACCTGGATGAGCCCATCAGGTTGTGTTTGTCATGGTTTAACTCAAGTTTAAAACTCAGACTCCTCAGCCACGTGCTCTTTCCTCCCCAGTGGAAAGGAGGAGAATTGGAAGGGTAAAAGTAAGGGAATTCATAGGTTGAGATTAAGACAGTGTAATGGGCAAAAAAGGAATAAAATGATAATTATAATAATAATTATAAAAGAATTATAATACACAAAAGGTGCACAATTCAGTTGCTCACCATCCACCAACTGATGCCCAACCAGACCCCGACTGTGGCTCTATTTTGTTTTTTGAATTAAATAAAAATCTCTTCCCTTCCTCAGCCTCTCATCAGTCCTTAGACATGAAACCTGCACTTTGGTGCTTCACAGAGCTCCATTTTTCACTCAGTTTGGTGTTTGGCCAACAAATTTGGCATGGCCTGGTGAATTAAAACACACACCCCAGTGACCTGGGATTGAATTGGATCCTCTTAGCTGCGGAATTTGGTTCTTCTTTGTCATCAGATTGGAGATGATTGGATGGACTTCCACATTGGGGTTGGGAAACAAAATTGCAAGTGCTTGAAGAAGTGCCCACCTCCCAAAGTGCACTTGTAAGCACAAAATAACAGTGAACTGCAGTGTGTAGGAAAGGAAGCCAGGTGGAACCACTTCCTAAATTCACATTTTCCCCAGCACAGGCTGAAATTTGGGAAAATCAAGCTGGAAGACCTCCCGTACCATTACCAAAGGTGCATTCTGCTCTCTTACAGCAAGGCAAACGTGCCAGTGGCTTCCATGGATGAATGAACTAAGCTGTCACCTGGGATGTCCAAATGTTTGGAGATCTTGGGGAAAATGAAGGATTTCAAGTGTTTTACATTCTCTGCTTCAGATCTTCAGAACAACACAGGTTTATTTTATGCCAGGCCCCGCAATCTGTCAAGGCAAAGCCTTTCTTTCTGACATTGTTTGCTCATTGCAATTTATTTTAGTGCTCTGCAGAGTTAAGAAATGAGGGAAGGAATCTGAAACAGTCTTGCTTTCCTTCTCCTCCTCCTCCAAGAATCTCAGAGTAACTCATGAAAAAGTGAAGGTTGGGAGGTTTTCTTAATTTAAATAAGTCAGTTTTAAGATGTTCTTAATTAGGAGATGTGCATGTTTTGTCAGCCGTAGCTGGTACAGCCTGGATAATAGTGGGCAGTTTTGACACAATCTGTAGAGTTTTGCTATAATTAGACAGACATGCAGAATATACTTCAGAGGAGAAAATCACTGGTGAAATGCAGAATTCGCTGACAGATTTTAGACATCTCATGCTGTCATCTGCCAACATCTCCTCTGTCTGTCACATAAGCTCACAGTAACGTCTGCAAGAGCCACACAGCCCTGAATATGACCTCCCAACAGATCTCTTCATGAGAGCACAAATCAAGGCTGACTCCACAGCCTTTTGTAAAGAAAATCTTGAGACCATAAGAGAGACATGGAGCTCCTGGAGCGGGTGCAGTGAAAGCTACAAAGATGATAAAAGGATGATAAAGGGACTGGAGCATCTCTTTTGAGGAAAGGCTGGGGAAGCTGGGGCTGTTCAGCCTTGAGAAAAGACACTGAGAAAGGACCCCATCCATGTCTGGCAGTGTCTGCAGGGGAGGGGACAGAGGGTGGACCAGGCTCTGCTCGGGGGCCCAGCAATGGGACAAGAGGAATGGGCAGGAACTGATATCTGGGAAATTCCACCTGGACATGAGGAAGAACTTCTTTGCTGTTAGAACTGGAAGAGATTGTCCAGAGAGTGTGTGGAGTCTCCTCACTTGTCCAGACCCATCTGGACACAATCCTGTCCCATGTGCTCTGGGATGATGCTGCTGGAGCAGGGAGGTGGGACCAGATCACTCCAACCTGCCCCATCCTGTGATTCGGTGAAATTTAGACAGAATCACAAAGACAAATTGCTGATTCACTTGGACAAGATCTTCGTTTTGGTTTAGGATTGAGATCAAATGGGACTGAGGGTTAACTGGAATTATCTTTGAACAGATATGAAGTCTTGTAGCAAATCCATCAGTTTAATCATGGAGATATTGAATCCATGGCTCCAGTCTGGAGTTCCTGTCTGTATAGGCAAAGACAGGTGTATGCTCTCTATGACTGTCCTCATTTAAGGACAGGAGGAGATGTCCTGTGCATGGAACACTTGGAACACTGCAGGACTGCTGAAAACACGCTGCAGTGACCTGCTCACTGACTGTCACCTGTACTCATGGTCTTCTGTGAGATGTCCCTTCACAGAGGAGACTGATTTGTTCATGCCCAGAGGCCAGAGGGCTGCAGGTTTGGTGTTACTCTGCAGGTCTATCGGTGTTTAACCGGCCCTACCCCTTCCTTGGAGGGATAAAATGGCACTGTCTGAGCGGCTCTTTCCGTGCTTGGCAATGCACTGTCCCACATCTGGATCATCGGGTATTGCTTCAATATCCAGCAGGAAAATCATCAGGACAGAAGGACATTTCCCTTCTGCAGCTGCAGCTTAAAATTGCTGCAAATGGGACACAGGTTTATAAAACAAAATTAGCTCTTGACTTCATCTTCCACTGTGCATAAACTCTCTCCAGATGTCCACTTAACCCCAGATCTCCTTCTTAGAATAAAAACATCACATACTGCAGCATTTGTTAGTTGTCCTAATTGTCCCTCCATTCAGGGAAGCTTTGGAATGATCATGAAGGCACATGTTAGAGCTGCTGATTAAGTGGGAGAGAGGAGAAAAAACCACAGCTCCTCTTTGGCATTTTGTGTCCAGGATCTCTCCCCCTGTTGCAATCTTCATTTGAGAGTATCTGGTTGGAAGTTCATATTCAAGGCCATGGAGACAGAAGACCAAAGTCATACTGTTTGTGCACAAGGAATTTAAAAATTCTACCTCATCTATTCCATATGCTTCTTGAAAATGTGATTTAATGTTTTTTGTTTTGTTTTTTTTTCTTGTGAATAATGAGTTTCACTGTTATGCAAAGATCTGTTCTTGCCTTTTATAATTTGTGCAGCCTTTTCTGCGTGAGTCTTTCATATGGTTAGAAAAATTTGCAATTTAAAACTTGTTAAATAAACTGAGTTACAAATTTTGGTTTAGGAAAATGAGTGAACCACATCATAAAAGTGCCACAGGGCTGCATTCCTACTCCAAAAGGAATCCCAAGTTTAAAAAAAGTTTAAACTGGTTTTAAATGACTTTTGCTGCTGCTGTGGGCTGAGTCAGCAGTACTGTGAAGTCGAGGGTCTCCTTTGCATGGCACAACATACATTTAGTGTTGGCACAGCATTTATTTAGAATCGTCACATCATTAATTTTGTTTCCCATTTAAAACACAGCCGTCAGGAATGGGCACTTGGAACAGGCTGCAGGGTATTGACATCTCTTGAAAACTCAAGGAATTCTTCCAGTACATAAACTCTGAACTGCTGAAAAGTGACACAAGACTATTTCCTACTTTTCCTGTGCTATGGATTATACACAAGTTGAAAAGGCTTCTTGTTGGTCTGAAAGCTGCACTTTTTCAACCTAGTTTTCTGGGCAGGAACGGGAAACATTAACACCTTCATTGCAATAATGTTGGGTACGGATTGGAAAGAAGAAAATGAAGTGTTTGTGATGAGAAATCCGAAGATTCTGAGGCACAGGTCTGAGTGTGCCCCTGGAAACAACATTGGTTCTCTTGAAGCCTCCTTGGAGTCTCTCCAGCAATATTGAAATAAAGATGCTTTACATACATATTCACAAATCTGTGAGACTTGGATTTTAGCACTGGAGTCTCAGAGGGATTTAACTCAAAGATGAATAAAATAGACTTTTAATAAATGCTGTTCAATCCAATTCTACTTAGTGACTTAAGGCCACTGTTCCTGTTCTATCACTTACCCAGTTAACCAGGGCTTTAATTTCAGGCCTGCTGTTAGGACTTACCTAACCAGTGGCATTTTAGCTCTGGCATTGTGTGCTGGAAAAAAGCTGGTGGAACAGGAGGTCATGTACCATATCTATTCTTTGTCTTTCAGAACTCTGCTTGACTCCTGCTCAAGTTTGAGGGAAAATCAGAAAAAATCAGGCCAACTCAAAGGTTGGTGTGAATTAAGGACATTCTTAATACTTTCTCAAGTTGTACTTGTGAGTTTAAAGGCAGTTCAGACCTGAATATCTTCATTCATACTCTGCTTTGAGTACTTTGTTCTCTTTTCTTCCCAGCATCCAGAACTTTATCTCCTTAGAGCTGCCCTCAGCTTTAACTACCTGAATGCTCTGCAGGGGTCTATGAAACTCATTACAGAGTGATGGGTTACTCTGGAAAGCCAGCAAGGAAAGTGATGTGTTTTCCACCTTCCTATTTCCAGGTTGTTACAGGTTTGGCTTAATTTTTTTACTAATTCTGGACTGCTTTTTTCTCAGAGCTTTTTTAGCAAGGAAAAAAAACTTGCAAAGAAACAAACTTAAAAGAAATTAAATTGAATAAACAGGAATTATATTTTTTAACATGCACAACTACACTATATACACAGTATGTGGGATCCCACCCCTAGGGAAAAAGGGATAAGGGAAAAGGGGGCTGGTTAACTAGAAAATTAAGAGGAAACAAAACCAAACTAAAAAAAAAACTAAATGAAGCAGACAAACACAATTAGAAACTTCAAAGGAAGGGTAACAAGCATGAAACAATCTCACCCTGGACAGGAGAACAACAACAACAGGAGGGATCAGACTCCAAGCTCTCCCCACAGCTCCCGGCCAAGGAAAGGAAGAGAAACTCTTCTCCTCCTACGTGGAAAACATGTGTGGAATACTCGTAACTTCTTTAGATACACTGGTTACTGAGGAAGCCATAAGTCAAACCATTACACAGGTCCACGGTTAGATGCCTAAATGTGGAAGGTGGTCTCCTTTTTTTCTATCTCTACTGAAAAACCCTCTGGCAGGTGATTGATTTGGCCCTTCTAAGACCGAAGAGTCTGGAGGTGCCTGACTTCCTACAGTGATTATATAGGGGAGACTGATGTCAATAAGTCAGTTCAATCCATAAATCTGGGCTGCAGTGGTAGACTCTGATTCCTTTTATTAAAGACTTCTTCAGGAAAGAAACTATGTCTTGAAAAACTGGTGTAACATGGAAGCATAAAACAACAACAAAAAAAAAAGATGGGACATCCCAGCTATCACCTAATTCTAGTTTGTCAAGGCAAAGGTTGTGTTCCATACAAAACTGAAAAATTGTTGTTTTGCTTCCAACCTAACTTCCTGGATTTGGGGCCATAAACATTCCAATTACTTCCATTTAATGGTTCACTCATCCACAGCAAATCCTTGTGCCCACGTGCTTCACCCTGTTGCAGAAGGGAAGGAACACACACTGGCTAAAAGTGCCCTCAGGCTCTGAAACATCATCATCTAAGGTCACAGGAGCCCTGGCTGCAATAGCTGAGGTGCTGTCCAGGAGCAGTGCATGGCAATGCTGCCCCTACTGATGAATTATACAGTGTGACTGAAGTCAATCCATACCCCTTTCTGTGATTTATGCCCATGGAGACACTCTGACTCATGGCCAGGGCTCTGAAGTGTCAGCAGCCTGGCACCTTTCCACCGTAGAGAAATGCTGCTTATCTGCAGCCTTTGGTTGTGAGGATCACCTGGGCGTTTTCAGGATGCCCATACTAATTTCTTTTTCTTTCATTTTCACCACAGATCTTACAGAGATTACAAAACCGGGCCCAAAAATCATTTAGCCCCTGTAATCAAGTAAACAAATTAATCAATAAGCCCTTTTATCTTCAGGTTAAAGGTTAATTAGGTAAGAAATAAGAAGCAGACTGAGAATTGGACAGCTGAGAAAGAGCTGATTAAGTTGTAGCTGATGATATTTCCTTCCTTAAGTGAGTGCAAAGAAAACACATGGAAAACACAGACTAATTAGTCTCAAATCAGTTGGAAAAAGAACACAGTGGAAAATCAGTCAAGCAAAACTAGACAGTAGGAAGAAATGCTATTGCCATTCTGGGGTCTTTCCTATATTCAGACCTTGTGGAGTCATGAAATGCCTTTGGAAATCAAGTACAGTGGAGACACATCACGAGTACCAAAACAACATTCAGCCATTTGTAAAGATGACAAATTCCAGTACACCTCTAGAACTGTGGAGGTTAAATAGGTACATCATATACTGTGGTTTAAGAAATTCTGTGGTTTAAGAATACTGTGGTTACTGTGGAAATTCTTCAAAAACACCCCTGTTGACCAGCCAATGGCACTACATCCTCCTTTCCTACTCCAGTCCCTTCCAAATACACTCCCTTCGGTGTTCAGGCTTAATTTAGTGCCTTTTTCAGTGGTTTCAGAGAATAGAGATAAGCTTAGTCTCGTGAGGAAACATTATTAGCCAGGAAATTTTCTTTCTTCTTGTGGCTTTCTGGGCTTTCAGGCCACAATAATCATAAGCAATTTTTTCTCTGATGGATATCTGGCTTAGGAAGGTCTCTGGTGAACCACTACATAGAACAGTTTCTGAAAGGAAGTTGAGTATTAACAGGTTGTCCTCTGTGATTCTATTTAGGTGCCTACAGGGAAAACAACACATTCAGAAACCCTTATCTTGGAGAAAATTACTTTTGTAAGATACAGAGTAGTTCCTTAAGAAAACATGCCCAGGAGAAAAACCTGAAAAAAACAAAACCTTTTATTCCAAGCAAGAGAATATTGAAAATAAAGGCCTGTAGTAGGCAAATACAGAAGGCAGTGTGCACATGAGGGGGAAAGGGCAGGACAGGAAGATGTTTGGAGATCAAGTTTAAAAGATGGGGAAGAGGAAAGCTGGAAAAGGCCAGGAAGAAGATTTGCAATTTTCCCAGGATACTGCCCTACTTAGAGACTGCCTGCATGAATTAGGTGGCTCCAGCTCAAAGACATGCAGCAATCTTTCTTTTTTCTTTTAGCTTGTTTGTTTGTGTTTTGTTTTTAGAAAAAACCGAAAGCTCCATTCTGTCTATTGAATATATTTTCCACCATCCTGAGAACAGATACAGCTCAAGAAATGGCACTGTAGTGCCCCCTGAGTGCATCAGGTTTTCCTTGACTGTGGTTTTAGTATTACCTCCTTTCTGATCTTACCTGTGCAGCCTCCAGCAAAGCCCCCAGAGCATCCAGTAGTTTACACAGATGTGTCCTGGCTGCACATCTGCTCATCCATAAAGCAGATTCATGATCTTCAGCTCTTACCGTGCTGCAGCAGTTACAGGTCAAACAGAAGAGTCCCTGGGGCTGTGAAGCAGGTCCTTTTCCTCACAGGAAAGTCCTGATGTGGAGCAGGCCAGACAGACAGCCCTGAATGATCCCACCCTGCTCATCAGGCTGCACATCTCTAAAGACAGGTTTGCTGCTATGAGAGCACCAAACTCTGAGCTACAACCTGTAGGTGGGTGATATTGGAAAAGATGTGAATGGCTTGGGGACACAGAGCTCATGTCCCCATGGATGTGAGCAGGCTTTCCATGTTCTGCTTTTAGTTGGAGTGGGTCTAGAGTAGGGCAATGAAAATTTTTAGAGGGATGGAACACCTGTCCTGTGAGAAAAGGCTGAGAGAATTAGAGTTGTTCAGTCTGGAGAAGAGAAGGCTCTAGGGGGACCTTATAGCACCTTCCAGCACATAGAAGAGCTACAAGAGAGCTAGAAAGGGACTTTGGACAAGGGCCTGGAGTGACTGAACAAGGGGAAATGTCCTCACACCAAAAAGAGTAGGTTTAGACCGGATATTGGGAAGAAATTCTTCCCTGTGAGGGTGGGCAGGCCCTGGCACAGGTTGGGCAGAGAAGCTGTGGCTGCCCCATCCCTGGAAGTGTCCAAGACCACGTTGGACGGGGCTTGGAGCACCCTAGGCTGGTAGAAGGTGTCCCAGCCCATGGCAGGGGCTTGGAACAAGGTGGGCTTGAAGGTCCCTTCCATCCCAAACCATTCTGTGGTTCCATGGTTCCAAAACAGTGCAGCCTTTCATCAGGAGACAAAGTCAGAGCTTCCAGTTTGTGCCCAACTTTTGCCTTTAAAAATTTGCACAGGACAGAGATTAGGACTCCTTTAAACTCCCCAGGGAATTTTCTTGGAAATAAGGAAGTCCCTGCTTTGAGTCTGTTCCACTTCATTCTGTTGTCCAGACTCCTTTCCATCCTCACCTCACTTCTATTTGAGACCTTGATACCACTGTAAGACCCTGTTTAATTGCTGCTATTTCCTCCAGTGCTGAGCAGTGACTTCTACCCCAACTAGGAAAAATTTTCTTTGCTTCAGGTGTGTCTTTCTTTCCTCATTGTCCCATCCTGCCAGCTGAACTTCTTTGGGAAGGGAAAGGTTCCTGTTTCTGTGACACTTCATCTGGCATGTAGGACCTGGAGATTTAAATACAGCAAATACCCAGTTTCCAGGCCATAAAGTTCCTGAAATAAAAATAAAAAAAATAATAAAAAGGTAAAAAATAGTCTGTAAAGCTGTTTGTTTAAAAGTAGGAGGTTTAAGGTTTGATATTCCAAAATCAACAATTTTGAGTTCCTTGCATATATATTTTTTTTAATCAGAAAATTTGCCAGATTTCCTCTGGCCCACAAGAGCAGTTTCTATTGACCAATGCCAAGCCCAATGCTGAGTGGGAAATACTTCTGCCAGTAATATTGGAGATGATTTTCCTTTTGATATGGAACTTTGCAAATCTGTTGGATTAATTTGATCTTCCAGCTCCCAACGGGTGGCACTTTGAAAATCCTTGTCCCAGGGCTGCCAACTTAAGGACCTCATTCAAGTGCAGAAAACATCCACATGTCCCTCATTTGCCCCAGGCTGGGTTATCATTAATCCCTCCCTTGGGCTTAATTTCAGCCTTATGGAGACATGGGCATGAAACCTTAATGCCAACTAGAGCAAGGCTTTGGGTTACGAACTCATTGACTGATAGGATTTATAAAATGCAAAGCTGAAGGGGGTCAGAGTTTTTAAATATTATTTCCAGAAGGCAAAGCTACAAAGGAGACAGAACTAATGAAATCTTTCATGCTGTTTGCTACAAAGGAGAAAGTGAAAAATAAGTGGATTTGTGAGCTTTGACCTTGGCTAGAAGGGGGTTGGATATTTTCAACATAGCAAAGTTAAAAAAGTTCATGTGAGCTGTGCCCAGTGAAGTCAAGGACTCCTCCAGGAACCTCTTCCTGTCCTCCAGGACACCAGTGGATTAGAAGAAATACTTTGTGATAGAAGAACGATTGTTGCTGTTTGTTTTATTAAGCAATTTTATGAACTTTTTAAAGTGATGATTTAGCTCTCCTCTCCCATGAGAGCTCTGAGCACTTGGAAGGTATTGGAGACTGAACATAATCATAATAAAACAGCTTTGCCCTTGGATTAAAAGTTTGCTAAGGTGACAGAGAAGCACACGAATCAATTACAGCTCATACATGGATAAGATGCAAAGGCTGCAGTTGAATAAAATTTTAAGAATCCAGGACCAAACAAGCTTGCCAGTAATCACAAAGATCCAGATTCACAAGTGCCCTTCTCACTACATTTTGATTTAAAAAAAAAAAAAAAAGCAACCAAAGATGTGCAATCTCAGGGTCACTGAATACTCCTCCTGCAGGTATCCAGAATTTGCTGGCATCCAAGGGTGCCTGAGAAGCCTTCACTTGTAGGATTCAAGGCACAGCATCAGGAATGAGAGGGAATTGAGGGCACAGAAAGGATTTGCTTTGTCAGAGGAAATATCTGGGGTATTTTTCAAGAACTTTTAATTTTTTTAGAGCTATAGTCATTCCCATTTGGCAAGTCTGCACACTGATCGTTGCCTGTAGGAAGAGTAAGAAAAAAGTAGTGGAATCTTTGTTTTTCACTATAAAGGGAACAAAGCTCAGACAGACAAGTAGGTGCCACCATTGCAGTGACAATGACAAAACAATGTCTTTTTCTGAGCTGATTTTACAAGCTAATACAAAGCTTTCAAAACAAAGCTTTGTAAGTGCTCCTGGAATACAAACAGAAACGGTTTATAACCTCTCTAGCCCTCTAAAGTGATTCTTGCTATTTAAACATGACTATGCCTAATGTTTCATATTTTCAGATCACAAATTATGATTTGCTTTAAATGGATGCTGCGTTTCCTCCCCTTCTGTTCCATAGAGGGCAATGAATTCAATTTATTAACTTGCCATTCAGGCTCTGATAGGGATATTTGTACCGCATTCCAAAGGGTGCTTGGTGCTACACACAGCTCTGAAGAGACCCAGCCCAGGCCCTGGAGAGGTTTGTTTTAATGGGATTCTAGAGGTGACATTAACAACAGGCTTAGGGCAAGCAAGCACAAAGATGACAAGGTGCTTGGATAAAATGTGCTTTCTGGAGGTTTGATTAATGTGCTTTGGCTCTGTGTGCCCTCCTGCAGCAGAAACTCTTCCTGACACACTCCTGTGCCTGAAGGGGAACTGCAGAAGTGATGAGAACCATCCAGCCCCTCGGCGTTCAGGGGAAGTTTTTGTGACATCTGCATTGGGCATGTCCATCACCCTCTGCTTTCTGCTCTGCTGCTGCTGCCAACAGCCACTCACCAGCACCTCAGGAGATTTATGGTCCTTTTCAAAGCGTGGTTGGCACAAAGATTGTCTTGAAGGCCAGATGTGCCCAACTTCATACTGAATTTCTGCAGCATTTTGGGTGGGAGGGAAACCGGGAGCTCTCCAATCCCACCTGCTCGAAGCAGGGAGAACTTCAAATTCACATGTGGTAACTCACAGCCTTAACCAGATGCATTTTGAGCATCTTCAAGGCCAGAGGGTCTTCAGGTACATGTTGTGTGTTCAGTCACTGCCATGGTGATGCCAAAACCTCCTCAGTCAATGCTCACTCTCAACATTTAACTCCTCTGAGTAGGAAATGGGATTTTCTTGCACATTCCCCTTCACTTTGGGCAACACCTACAAATATCAATAAGGTTGCAAAACAAAGAAAACACCAACCATTTCTATTAGAATATGAATTAGACACTTAGGGATCTTCTGAAATTTAAAAGAATAGATAAAACAGATTATGACATAAGGATTTAAATGCAAATCACCTCCTGCTACTTCTCCCTATCAGAAGAGCAAGTCAATGATTCCAGGCTGGGTTTCTGTCAATTCACCCATCACACAGATGATTATTTTGGGGGGTTATTGAAGAAATCTCAAAAGACTTTGCCTCAGAAATCAACATGGGCAGAAAAACTTTCCCATTACAAAGGAATTTGAAGACCACTTGAGAGAATATGTTTATTTTATAAGAAAATTGATAACCTGGTGTTGAAGCACACTCAAGAAAAAGTCCCACATCTCTTAATTTTCTGTGCTCTGATTCTGTTCATGTGAGAACATTGTTGAAAATAAGGAAGATGAGATTAAATTAATACCTTTGACCATTTAGTTCCATATATAGGAAGTAAACCACTTTTTGGACTAACATTTTATGTGTCTGCAGAACTTTGTGAATGTCTTCTCTCTTCTTTATAAAGATAAATTTCAGGGCTGAGTTTTATGATGACTTTTGGCTTTGTGGCAGAATTTTTAAAGTGAACTGTGGCTGAACAAGTATATTTATTACAAATAGTTCTCCTGCAGTTGCTCATCTACCCTCATCTTTAGCAGATATGTCTGAAGTCACTGTAGGGAATAGCTATTACAAAAGTGCCTGCAACTTTAAAAACATTTATCAAAGCAAGAGCTCTTGAAGACACAAGAGTGTGGGGTTTTTTTTCCTCTATTGGTTTCAAGAGAGTAATAAAGCTGGTGCTCAGTAATCTGCCAGGTGCTTTACAGGAAGATGGTGATTGAGAAGTGAATTAAATGCAGGAGTCCCACGTCCTGGGTTCACATCCTTATGGCAAGAACATTTTCCTCCGTGCATCAGGGGGGAGATGTCTCTGCCCTCCAGTGTGTCCGTGTGTGCTGAGCATGATTAAAGCTAAAAGGCCACTGCTTTGGGACACAGTGCCATCAGTCATATATGACAGCAAATCAAAGTATTATTCTTCTTGGGTTCATTAAAAAACTGGTGTCATATTTTGGTTGGTTTTTACAGGAGAAACCTTTCCTGCAACCTGCAAATTCAAATTCAGGTCTCTGTGCCCTTCATCTACCAACAGCATATATTTAAGTAGCATATATATATTCATCTTCACATCCTGTCTGCACCTTCTGTTTTGACATGAGTTTAACATACTTGGAAACTGTGCATCACCTTTTTTCAGATAAATAACAGAGAAATTCTCATAGTCCATAGGCTATAAGGTTTTAAAATGTCTAAAAAGCAAGATGGAGCTGGTAATTGATTGACCTGAGGTGGTGCAGGGCTGCACCCTCAAGTACTGAATGTTAGTGGATTTATGACTGTACCAAGTTGTATCATCAATAAAGATAGAATTAAATCCATAATTTCCTTTGGAGTTAATAGTCCCTTACTCAACAGTTTTTCTTTACAGAGGGGAATATTATCTGAAAATGAATTACAAATACGCTAAATATGTTGGCTGTGTAACTATCACAGCCAGGCTGTCATAAACACATCCAAAGGTTTTTTCTCAGAAGTTCACCTACCTGGGGATTAAATACCAAACCTGTAGACTAGAATGAGGTATATTATGTAAAAATTAAATATGCATAAATTAAAGAAACAATAACACGAGTTTTAGGAACCCACTCATGGTTTAGTAACATATGTTCCAGAGCAGCAAGGAAAAGTCTTGGAGAGAAATCAAGTCCTTGGATATTCTGGTTCTACTCCCTATTTTGTGTTGAATTCCCAAAGGGAAGAAGAGAAAGAGCTCTAGAACCACTGCCTGAGACCTGTGGTGTCTCAGAGGTTAGGCAAAATGACAAGGAGACTGGAGGAGGTGAAAACAGTAATTCACTGCTGGGCTGAAATGTTTAGGGATGCTCAAAGGGATCGACTTTGTTTTTCTTCCAGTACTGGAGAACTGCCAAAGCCAACAGAAATTTATCAGGAATAGCTATTTAAAGTACCATGAGATCTGTTGGGTAATCTTCTACATAGCTGCAAAACCTAATAACAACATTACTGATGCTAATGTAATTAAAGAGATGTTGATCTGAAGATCTTTAATCTAATCTGTTACAAGTATTTCATGTGAATAAAACATGTGTGCTCTGATTTGGTTATTTGTGACTACAAATCCATGCAGCTCTGTATAGACACAAGGAAGAGAGGCAGAAGAAGACCTGAAAATCACAATGGATGTGAAAACTATTGTAGAAAACCCAGTAGTGCTCACATTGTGGGCAAGGGAAGCAACCCAGTCAAACAAAATTGTGTCTATAATAACACACTTCCTCTCTGATTTTGAAAGAACACCAGTGTAGGTGCAAATTTGCCACTGGCAAAAGGCAAAGGGAGGATTCACTGGGTATCTAATTCTGGCATTAATTAACTATCTGTGTTTTGAAATTAGAGAATCACATCTTCCTTTTCTATTTGCAGGAGCTCTGCCTCATTCACGGCTTCTGTTGGACAGCACTCTTAAAAAGAGAAATTATTCATTCTTTATCTTCCCCCCTCCACCATGAGTGATGCTCTTGCCTTTTGTACAACCTGTGATTCAAAATCATCAGCTTTCTTCTGGATTTTATTGCCAGTCTCATTTACAGAGTGCTCTGCCTTCTGAATATGACTCTTTCATAACACCTCCCTGGGATGAGCACAGGCTCCCTCATTACTGGGCTTGGTCTGATGAGAAACTGAAACACACAAAGATGAAGTTCAAATATACCTACTAACTGTTCATCCTCATTTTAAGATTGTTAATATAAAGGAGGTCAGAATAAATGACATGGTCTCACCTGGCCTTGAACTTTTGTAGAATCAGAGAATGGTTAAGGTTGTAAAAGTTCTATAAGATCATCAAGCCCAATCGCCAACTCACCACCACCAGCAGGTTCACCACTAAATCATGTCCTCAAGTGCTACATCCACATGTTTTTTGAACACTTCCAGGGATGGTGATTCCACCACTCCCCTGGGCATCCTGTTCAAATGCTTGACCACCCTTTCCATACAGAAGTTTTTCCTATTATCCAATCTAAACCTTCCCTGTCACATTTTGAGGGCATTTCTTCTTGTTCTGTCCCTGTGCCCTGGAGCAGAGCCCAACCCCCCTTGGCTCCCCCGTCCTGGCAGGGAGTTTCAGAGAGCAATAAGGTCCCCCCTGAGCCTCCTTTTCTCCAGGTTGAGCCTCCCCAGCTCCCTCAGACACTCCTGCTGCTCCAGCCCCTTCTCCAGTTCTGTTGCCCTAAAGTGCTTTCATGTAGGCAGGGCAAAAGACTGGGGATGGTTATTAAATCCTACTTAACATAGCGAACAGATTTCAGACAGATGTACAATTGCTTTTTTGAGTTGACATGACACTGACTAGCTCCACCCCAGACTGTGCAGGGTAGCAAGATGGGGGTTGGCCTCTGCTTCCAGGCAACCAGTGACAGAATGAGAGGAAACATCCTCAAGCTGACCAAGGGAGGTTCAGGTTGGACATCAGGAAGAATTTCTTCACAGAAAGGGTTGTTAAGCATTAGAAGGGGCTGCCCAGGGAGGTGGTGGAGTCCCCACCCCTAGAGGTGTCCAAGGAATGACTGGATGTGGCACTAAGTGCTCTGGTCTAGTTGACAAGGTTGGGATTGGTTACAGACTGGACTAAATGACCTTGGAGGTCTTTTCCAACATACATAAATCTGTAATTCTGTGGAGCAATGTACTTAGGCTATGTTAATTCAAATATGGAATCCATGTACAGTTGGAATTAATGTCTGTTCACATCCCATTAGCCTAAAAGATAAGTTTGCACCTGCCCACCCTGCACCACCATTCTGAGCATCCATCAGTCCAGTAGCTGTAGAACGAGATGCTTTCCATTTCATTCTCATAATATGCTGTGAGTGTGGAGGAACCCAGGGCTACAGCTCTAAAGGAGTAGGTGGGGGATGCCTGGTGGGATCTGAGCAAACAAAAAAAGGTTCAAAGGGTGGGTGATTTATTGCTGGATCCCATCCTGGTGCATGCTGTGAACACAGACGTGAGTGAAGTCTCTAAGCAGGTCCTGTCCTCTCTCTGCTTTGGTGCACCCTGACCTGTGCTGGTCCTGCCCTGCCTGCAGCTGCAGGCAATGAAACCCAGCCAAAGCAAATCACAAACACACAAATATATCTGCCCAATTTCGTACCAGGGGAAATTTAAATCCTGCTCAACTCACCCAGGAGACACAAAACATGAATATTCATAATTATCATTATCTTAATGCTCAGCAGAAAGTACTCTGAGCATTTTGAGGGCAATGCAGGCATATTTTGTTCCATTCCCTACTCCAAAGAACTTACCTCATGGCTGAGGTTAATTTAAAAACACAGATTAAAGTAATTTTTCAGTGTTTGACTCAATATTGATTAGGCAATGCTGAGCTTAAACTGAATGTGTTCTGGAAGTGTCACAAACACAACATAAAACAATTATCAGAGTAACCTTTTCTTCTAATTCAATCTCAGCTTTGAAGATCCCAAATGAACGGGGCGAAGGATTTAAGTGGTCTAATGGGTTTGTGTGGCAATGCTTTGGCAACAGAGAGGCAACAAGGGTGGTTTTTGTGAGAAGCTGCTGGAACCTTCCCCCGTGTCCATGAAGCCAATTCCAGATGGCTCTAGGATGAACCTGCCCCTGGACAAGGCTGAGCCCATCAGAGATGGTGGTAGCCCTCCTGGGATAAGGTGTGTAGGAAGGGGAAAAAACAAGGCAACAGCAAGTGCAGCTGGGGAAAGGAGTGAGAATGTGTGAGAGGAACAGCCCTGCAGCCCCCAAACCCCAAACTGTTTCGTCATTCTGTGATTTCTCTATTGGCAGAATATTTTGTGAAGCTGGTCAAAAGAGAGTGCCAGTCTGTACCTAAACTATCTTTGTCACGCCTGCCCTGGTGTAGTGTTGTCCACCTGAACAGCCAGCTGGCTCATTCCAGACTTAAGCCCAACAGTAAATCAACACACAAACACTGCAAAGGACTAGAGAGCTCACCCTCGCCTCTGTGAATCCAAATCCTCACCTGTCAGTGAAGGTGCAACTTCCCTCTATATTAATAGACACCTCTACCTACAATGGATTCACATTTGTTATTGGAGATGAAGTGGCACAGTAGGCAGAGGGGCAAGAAGCCTCTGGAAGTTCAACATAAACCTGAATAAATGCCTTGAGAGCTCAGTGAAAGAAAGCAGAAACCTCCACGATTATCATGACAACCACACTTGAGTGACTGCAAGATAGAATGTGCTCCTAAGGTAATCCCCAAACCACTGGGAGGTGAGATGGGAATGCTGTAAGGCCTCCAAGAGAGGTATTATAAAGATCCATCAGCAATGGGCCTTTCTCAAGTCTCACCAACTTACTGTAACAGAGCTCAGAGGTCTGAAGGACACCCTGGAGCCCAGGTTCCTCCTTTACAAGGGGCCACCCTGCTTCTTAGTCTGGATCATGTTGCTCCACCAAGGAAATAAACAGAAAATTTATTTGTACAAACCTCATCCAGTCATCCAAGTTTCCCCATTTAATAACAGAGTTTACTGGGAAAAGATATTTCCTAGTTTTAGAAGCCTTGACTTCAGGGTCAGTGAGGAAACTCTTACCTAAACACAGAGTTTTAAGAGCAAATCTGCCATGCTATATTTGTGTCTGTGTTTTTATGATTAAAAAAGAAAAAGCATAATGAGCCACTAAACAAATTATTTTTGGTGCTGACTAAAACAGTTAACAATTACTATTTATAACATGCATGGTCTAGAGTGAATAATGTTTAGTTTTCTCTTCAGTTCTGTCCCCAACATTTGCATTCCCCTGCTCTACTGATATGTTTTGGCACTTACTTTATTTTATCGGAGAAATCAGTTATTTCTGACATTAATTCAGTGCCTTCAGGGCAGAATGCTGGAACTGAACAACTGGTGCTCTCCATGACATTCTCCAAGCCCGTATCAAATTTCCTTTCTGCTAACCAGAGAAGTCATGAAAGCAGAGCCAGTGGAAGGAACACACTGGTAGGGTTCACTTTGAGCAGGAAACTATTTCATGCTGTGTATCCACAATTGCCCCCATATTTATAGATTTATGTGTGTCCAAACTGGATATCTGAATATGTGCTCTTGCTTCTTGCAAGAATGAACAGGTTTTATATTAACCAGAAACATCGTGTTTCTTTCTTTGTCCCTAAACAAAGGAAAAGGATCTCTTCAGCCTGATCTCCTGTGTCTATACCACAGACCTTTTTCCACTCCTTATAGGTCTTCCATTGTTGTTTTTTGTTTTTTGGGTTTTTTCAGGTGGAGAAAATCAGTAATCTCTGGAGTCATTTGTAGTATGACTGAAAGCAATGACAGCATTAAGTAAAGCTCTAATGGAACTACTGCTTGTGGCATGGCTGTGTCCTCTTACATCTCCAGTGCATGTCCTTAAACAGTGTTTAATGAAGTTTTTCAGATCTCTGAGGTTTGATTTTGGGACAGTGCATGTCCTTAAATAGTGCATGTCCTTAAACAGTGTTTAATGAGGTTTCCAGGTCTCTGAGATTTGATTTTGGGACCCTTGCTTTTTTTGAGGTTCCCTCTTCCTGATACCCACTAGAAACAAGGCAGTTTCCTTAAGGAACATCTGTACAATCCTAGACAGAATCAGGATGGATTGGGTTGGAAGGGACCTTAAAGATCATCTAGTCCCAAAATCCATTATATCAATAGTCTGGGATAACAGTCCAAGACATCCTTTTCCTTGTGTCCACCTTAACCCCTAATGGGAGCATCAAATGTTGTGAAAGTTTCCGGAGTAACTTTACTTTTGTCCCCTGTGGCATTATTAGACCAGCACTGAGGTTCATCCAGCAGAATTGCAAACAATGCTGACAGTTGCCTTCTGTCATGTTCACATTTAGAGATGGTTTCATAACTGCATCAATGGTTGAGCTTCCCAAAGGAGGGAGTTTTCCTTCAGGGATAATCACCACCTGCTGATTCATGGCAATGCGTGTCTCTGCTGATTGAAACCTTCCTCAGAAAATGATCTGAAGCCTCAGGTTTCCAAGACTGTCACGGTCAAGATTTGATTTCTACTTGAAACTCCCAACTTCATTTTTCCTCTAAAGAAATAATGTGACCTTGTTGATTTCTTTCAGACACAGGGGAGAAGGAACAAACCCTGCTATTATTATTTTCCAAGGTAAGGCTTAATTTGCCCACACAACCTCCTTACTTCCCACAAGCACCAGGTGAACTGTAGATTTTGCTTTATATGGGTCTGTCTAGTCTTGCCCACCCCTAAGATGAGTCACTCTTAATGGTAAGTATAAATACAATGGGGATCTTGAACCTGGCTTTTCTTTGTCTGCAGTTCCACAATTTGTGTGCTTAATCACAGCAATAACTTGAGCAAATCAAGAAAATGGGTCTGAAAATAGGTACAGTGTCAATGTTGGCTGGAAAGAAAGGTCTTTATCTCTCATTTGGAGATGTTGATGCCAAAAGGTATTGAATCCCCTCAACTTTCCTTAACCCCATGGAGAATCAACATGACTGGGCTCTTTGCTGCAGTGCCCCAACCCAGCAAGCATCAATTTGGGTTCACTTGCACTTTGAGGACTCAGAAGAGTAAGAGTGGAAGGACTGGGGGGCTGATCTCTCCTTTGAACTCCAGTGAATTTTTCACTCCAGATAAATTTGTCCATTACCACTTGGCTATCTCGTAATGTTTTCTCTCTGCTCAAGGCAATCAGTGGACAGAACACAGAGAACTGAGTCTGAACAGAGCATTTCTCTTGATAACATTCAGTGTGCCAGCATTCAATTTCTAAAAAATGCCTTTCCAATTACTCTAATCTGTTTTAACTTGTTTCAGAGTTAATGTTTATAATAAAATACAAGAATCTGTTTCTGATTCTTGAATAGTTTGTATATATTCGGTGAATGTTGAACACTGGCAGTGAGGATGTATGAGTTATTATGGCATCATGAAAATCAATATGTAACATTTTATCTCAACCAGTTTGCCTCATATTCTGCTGACAGTCAAACTGTTTTATTAATTTATTTTAAATTGTCCTTATGGTGGTTGATATTCACATAACAGAGCTCTTCACCTTACGTCAGTGGTGTGTATTTTCCAAATGCTGTTTCTCAGGGTAATAACCAGATGAAACAGTTTATTCTTTTCCCTTTATCTCTCTGAAGTTTATGCATCCTGGCTGTCCTATTTGGAATGATAGATCCCAGCAGTGTTGAGCAGACTGCAATCCTGGTTTCATTATCCCTCATTTCCTTATGTTGGGCCTCTTAGCAAAGTCTTGACTCTTGCCATGGATAGCTCTAATACTGGGCAATTATTCTGTAATTTCAGAATACAGGATTTATCAGTATAAGATTAAGCCATTCCCAGTGGTTAGAAAGTCCAGATCTAAGGCTCAAATCCTGACATTTTCTGTTAAGATTAATCAACCCTATTGCTGTCTCCTGGAAGACATAAACCAAATCAATTTCTTGTTGTCTGTCCATACAATAATTCTGCAAAACACTTTCCATGCAGAAACTTTTCCCAAGCATTTCAATATACGATCTTTCCACCGTGATTGATGTTAGTTGTAAACTACAAGAACATGTTCAGAATTGCCTAATGCAAATCAACCCCTAAACTGTTTTCACAAAATGATTTTGTCTCTTCCTTGTCACAGAAACCGTGTGTTGAGCTCAAGGAGTGCAGGTTTAACTCGCTGTTGTCAAGCAATAACTGCACAAAATGCAGCAAATATTTGAAATCAGCGTCACAGGTGGGAGTGGAAGGCTTAGACAAAATTCATTACAGAAGCCCTGCTGTTGAGTCATGAAGTGCAGAAAAGGACTCCCTGACTTCCTAAACCCCTTCTCAGAGAGGAGTCTGGGTGAGGCTGAATCCAATCTTAGCCTTGGATTATGTCAGCTGTATAAATTTAAGGAATTACAGAGGTGGGATTCAACCACCTTTGTCCCGCAGGTTTTAATGATTGGCAAAATGATAATATTTACATGAAATGAATCATTTATTAATACACATGAGCAAAGATCTTAATCAGAATTGTTTACTACATAATATAAAAGCTAAAACAACTAGCAGAGTATCATATAGCCTAAAGTAGTATAGTATAAGATAGTGCACTGTATTGAAGCAATTATTGCAGCAATTACATTAAAGCTGGCAAAAAAAGAAATAATTATGAAGTAGAGATTTGATGTAACTCTCCCAGATCAATGCTTATGAGGAGATCTCTTTCTCTCAGCCTCAAGGAGTATCCTTGGAGGGCATCCCCAGCCAAGGGAGGGATCTCCACACACACACACTAGAAGGGTTATGGCAGCAGAACCTGATGTGTGGAAGGGGACTGGACTTGTATAGTATAAAGTGATCAACTGGAACTCACAGATCTGTAGGCTGGCAGACCAGCTTATCTGTCAAATCCAGTTTCATAAGCAGGATGTCCATCCAGAGTCTGGTGAAACAGGGTGGTTTTAGCATAATTTAACACCAAGACAGCACTGTGGGCCAGCAGTTGAGCTGCCGTGATGGCTCATATAGTATGAATGCTCTGATTGGATTTTAGATCATATCAGGGTGGGCTATCCTGTCACAATCCATCTTATTTATCACCATGGTTTCAAGGCAGCTGGTATAGTGGGACTTTGATTCTGAAGAGTGTGTGTGTGTGTGTGTGTGTGTGTTTGGAAGAGGAAGAAATGGACTGTACATTACTGAAACCATTAATCTCTCTTGGCAGATCCTTATCAGTCAAATGCTCCCTCAGTTCATCTGAAAAGACAAACTAAAGCCCACTGAGGTCTTGTAAGTCCATGTGCATTTATAGCATGGCTTTCTGGAAATTACTGCAACTTTAGATATTCATCCAATGGGAAATGCAGTTAGACCACCCTTGGATAATTAGTTGAGTTATTTGAGTTGCCCTGTATGCCAGTGGTCATTCACTTAAGCTGGATATGCATAGTGAGAAGGATTTGGTCTCCAAGGGTAGAAAAAAGGAGTTATAGCACTGTCTCTCCATAAATCTGTCCTTATTGCTGTGGTTTGCTATGATAACCTCACTTTCCAGGAATATGAAAATTCCCTGAAGCATTAAGTGATGTAGGTTCATTTTCCACAGGGAGTCACCACAGGGGATGTGGAAATGCAACAGCTTCAGCTTGGAACTAAATGTCTGCCCTGCAAACACCAGACAGAAATACATCTGAAGCCTCAGCTCATCACATGTGAAGCTGAAACTGCATCCAAGTTTCTCAGTTTCATAAACACACTTCCATCATGAGGTAAAGAAAATCTTCCTTTATTTCTAGTTCAAGTTTTTGTTGGCTTGAAGGTAGAAAAACTCATCTAATGTATAGATTCTCTGCTGTCACACATGGAAGTGCCTGTGTGGGGTAAAATTTTAACTCCGTAGCAGTGACTGCATCAACCTCAAACAAACTTTTTTGGTGTTGTTATAGTTTATCAGTTGAAAATTTTATACTTTCCTGTGGCTTGCTTTTTGAGATCTGCTAAAAGTAAAGAGAAGGAAATATCACATTCTTTACTGTGGGGATGGTGATGTACTGGACAAGCTTCCCCAGAGAAGCTGTGGCTGCCCCATCCCTGGAAGTGTCCAAGGCCAGGTTGGACAGGGCTTGGAGCAACCTGGGCTGGTGGGAGGTGTCCCTGCCCATGGCAGGGGGTCGGAATGAGATGATGATTAAGGTCCCTCCCAACTCAAACCATTCTATGATTCTATTAAAAAAAATTATTGTTCAGCTTCATCTTGAGAAATTGTGGCAAAAAAAACCCTCAAAAATTAACCCCAAAGTAGTGTCTCTGAGGTAGAAGCAAAGCAAAGGAGAAGTCCAACTGTTATAGGAAAGGGTAAGAGCTTTAATTCTTGCAGGTTCGGTCATAAAATTTGCATCATGAAAATACGTATCAGAGGGCAAAAGATTAAGACAAGAACATACTGGAAATACTATTTTCCATCCCTCCTTTAAATCTACAGCAGATCTCCAATGTTTAATGCTGCTGCAGGTGTGACCTTTTAAACATTTAAGATTTATTGCCAAGGTTCTTAAAATTCTGCAAGACTTTGATAGCACCCTTTAGATGTTTTTTTTCCTTGAATAGACTTTAAGTGGAATCACCTTTTCTTACCCATTAAAGAAAAAAAAATAAGCAGTTTGAATATGCACTTTTCATATTCTTCTCTGAATTATTTGCTGTTGGTGGGGCTTGCTTGACTACCCTACCCCACTGTGTTATGTATTTTTCACAAGTACACCCCAAAAAGTGATTGTATTTGAAGAGAGGAGCTAAAAACAGCAAGACTTCCTCCACTCCAGGGATGGGGCTCACATTCTTCTGTGTGCCATTGTAGGGCTGCTGTTGAGTCCTCATTCCGAATTTCAGTGAATTTTGGGCTGACAACCTTGTGTGTCTCTTTGCTTGGTGCACCCCAACAGGTTCTTTTCCTGGGAAATGAGCCCTGTGAGGGCTGAAAACTTCAGGTCATGAACCATGAGAAAGCCTCCAAACAGGGAGGCTCCAGACATCCATAGCTGGCTGTGGATGAAGGGGTGCTGTGTGTTAAGGGTTTAGCCAGGTAGGCCTAAATTTGGGCCTTGGAGTTCAGATTTGGGCCTGAAATTGTCAGCTGCCTTCAGCTGGGCCGGGCTAGCTGACAGCTGACCTCTTCTAGCCAATAGTATTTTATTCCACCCCATCTTACATCATCTCAATAGCAGTAAAGTCCAGTGTGTGGGTGTGGCTTAGGCAGTTTCACTTTGGCCGAGGTACAGAGCAGACACCGTGCTGTCCCAGGAGGGACGGGGAGGCCCAAGCCCACAGCACTGGCTCACCATCATGTTATCTTAGGGAAGTAAGATGTCTGTTCTTAGTTCTTCTCTTTGCTTAAGTCTGTCTTTGGGGAATTGACTTCTTTAGAATGATTTGTAGTCAGAATGGTAAAATCTGTGCTTATTGGGGAGTGGGAAGTTATATATAGCTTGTGTAAGTATGTGTTATATTGTAGTTTTCTCTTAATTTTCTCTTTTCTGTATAAATACATGCAGTTAGTTTCAGAAGAAACCTGGCTTTGGGGTTTATTTTCCTCTCCCTTTTCTTTCTCCCCTTGGCTGGTTGGGGGGGAGGAACCCTTTTTCTCTGTACTTGGGCAGTTGGCGTTTTGCCAGCTCAACCCAAGACACTGTGTTTCCATCACCCTCTCTGAGAAGTGGTGCAGACAGTCCAGCTGTGCCCAATAAATGCCACTCTGGTAATTACCCAAATTCATTAAGAGAACTCTGAGGCAGCACTAGGTTATAGGCATGGAGGCAAATTATTGAAGAATATGATCTGTATCTTGAAATTTCCCAGGACATGTAACTGTTTGCATTCCACATATGGAGTTTCATGGGGACTGTCATTAACATGACAAGTGGCTGCAATCAGCTCGTGCAATGCAAAGAGATGCTCTCCTGCCACTCCTGTGATGCAGCAAAACCATTTTTTGGCTTATTGTCTTGGGTTGAGCTGGCAAAATGCCAACTGCCCAAGTACAGAGAAAGAGGGTTCCTTCTCCCCCCAACCAGCCAAGGGAGAAAGAAGAGGGAGAGGGGAAAAAACCCTCCAAACTAATTTATGCTGAAACTAACTACATGTATTTATACAGAAAAGAGAAAATTAAGAGAAAACTACAATATAACACACACTTACACAAGTTATATATAACAAGAAATAACCTCCCACTCCCCAATTAATACAAAGTGTATTACTCTAGATTCATAAGCACTCTTTTAAAAGACACTTAGCAAGAAACAGAAAGAGTAACAACAAAATATTTCTACTTCCCTGAACTCAAACAAACTGCAAGCAGCGGCAACGACTGGAGCAAGGCCCACTCCATCAAGGCAGCAGCTGCACTATGTTTGGTCTGCACCTCAGCCATGGCAGAACTGACTAAGCCACTCCCACACACTGGATTTTACCCCTTTTGAGATGATGTAATTTGGTATAAAATACAATATTATTGGCTAGAAGAAGTCAGCTGTTAGCTAGCCCAGCCCAGCTCAAGGCAGCTGACAATTTCAGGCCCAAATCTGAACTCCAAGGCCCAAATTTAGGCCCATCAGCCAAACCCATAACACTTACGCACCACACTAAGGGCTCTGAGTGAGCAAAGGGGACAGAGATACAGAGAGGTGGCTTGTGACTTATGGTGGAAGTCCTGAACTGCCCTGCCTTTCTATGGTGGTTGCCCAGAGGAAGCCTGTGCCATGATGAATGGTCTTGCTTTGGGAATTGGAGCTCCTGGCAGGTTCCTGATTCCTGTCTGCTGGGTAGAAAGTTGATCATAGTGGATTGGAAAGGAGTTCTTAAGATAGATCATGATTATATAGTTGTCTTCTTCTATATGTCCTCTCTATACATCTTTCCTGCTCTTCAGCTGAATCCCTCATACATACACAAATATATGAGGTGACCTCATCACTGTCTAGAACTACCTGAAGGGAAGTTCTGACCAGCTGGGGGTTGGTTTCTTCTGCCAGGCACTCAGAAATAGGACAAGGGGGCACGGGCTCCAGCTCTGCCAGGGCAAATTGAAGTTGGAGAGCAGAAAAACTTCTTTGCAGAGAGAGTGCTCAGGCATTGGAATGGGCTGCCCAGAGAGGGGGTGGATTCCCCATCCCTGGAGGTTTTTGAACACAGATTGGACGTGGCACTGAGTGCCGTGATCTGGTAAATGGACTGGAGTTGGACCAACGGAGGTCTTTTCCAACCCAATTGATTCTATGATTCTATATACTTATACACATATCAATGTACCATGGAACTGGGGCTTCTCCCTCCATTTATTTCATAGTCTCTTGAAATAATTAGGGTTGGAAAAGCCCTCTGAGATCATCGAGTCCAACCTGTACCTCAGCACCACCATGTTCACCACTAAACCACATTTCCAAGTGCCACATCCACACACCTTTTGAACACCTCCAAGGATGCCGATTCCAGCACTTTTCTGGACAGCCTGTTCCAGTGCCTGACCATCCATTCAGTGAAGAACTTTTTCCTAATACCCAATCTAAGCCTCCCTTGCTGCACCTTGAGGCCATTTCTTCTGCTTCCTGCCTGCTCCTGTATTTCTTCTTGTACATACCTAAGTCTGGTTTTGAAACTTCTCAGTTTGGCTCCTGACTTTGTGAAGAAAAGTTATGTTTGTGTATTCTCCCTTGTGAAGGGTGATTGATATCAGAAGGGTCATGTTTATTACTTCATTGCTACTTACCATAAATCTTCCAGGTGATATTAATGTAATAATGTTGAACAGGCAGTGAATTGACTTTGACTGAAAAAAAAATAACTTTGAGATCATACCCAAAAATAGCTATGTTTTTAAATAAGCTCATAGCAACCATGTTTCCCTTTTAGCATGGTGCATAATCCCATTATATTAAACAAATAACAATCCCCCCCCAATAAAAGTAGAAGGTACAAGACATAATTATTGACTCCGTTTGGCCTGAAGGAATAAAACTCTGCTTCAGCCAAACAAAATAACAGTAAATTTTTATTCCTTGCATTTCATTACTTATGACTCATCTCTGGCCAAACCAATTGTCATTCTAAACACTGCAACTGTTTTCACAACTTATTTCACATAATTTTAGACAACTTCCCCTGTACTCTTTACTAAAATCAAACAAGCAGTAAATTAAAACAAGATGCACTAGAAGTGCATTGAGAAAGTTCGGATTGAGAACTCATTTGCCCAGAAAAAATGGAAAAGCTAAAATAAAGGAGAAAGTGCTGAAATCTGAGTTCAAACACAGGTGACAGCACCAGTGTGCTCTTCTTGCACAGAAGAATAGAGACCCTGTTGTTTCTTTGTAGGAAGAAGGAAATGAAAATATAACAGACAGACTGGAAATTAATTCAGTAGCATGTCATAAGATTTAAAGTCTTGGACAATTTTTAAAATCTGTTATTTTGGCTTGTTTTGAGGTGTTTTAGTCCATAGCAGCTGTAAAGCTACAGCTCTAAAGCTGTACCTGTAATTTTGGAAGCCTTTCCCTTGGTAAGAGGGTGGGGATGATGGCACATGGAAACAGAAGCTTTGGCAGCAGCACTCTTGGGCTCCACTTTTCTTCTCAGTAAATGTCCAAATCTTTCATTTCTTGCAGATCCTTAAGAGCATCCCTTTTCCTGCTGTTTGGGTAGGAAGGGAAGGACATTTGATCTGCCATTAACCGGCATCATTGCACTGGACTGCGAAGAGAGACCTTCAGCTCATGGCAGGGCCACTCTGCTTTCTGCTTCTTCAAGCTGTTTTCTAGAGAAACCTGTGTCTTGGGTTGAGCTGGCAAGTTGCCAACTGTCCGAGACAGAGTGAAAAGAGAAGAAGAGGGAGAGGGAAAAAAAACCCCTCCAAACTAGGTTTCTTCTGAAACTAACTACATGTATTTATACAGAAAAGAGAAAATTAAGAGAAAACTACAATATAACACACACTTACACAAGTTACATATAACAATAACCTCCCACTCCCCAATTAATACCAAGTATATCAGTCTAGATTCATAAGCACTCTAAAAGACACCTAGCAAGAAACAGAAAGAGTTGAGTAACAACAAAATATTTCTACTTCCCTGAACTCAAACAAAAGACAAGGAGCGACAACAGCAGGAGCGAGGCCTAACAGGGCAGAACAATGGCAGAACGTCTTCTCCGTACCTCGGCCAAGGTGGAATTGTCTTGGGTGGAGCTGGCAAAGCGCCAACTGCCCAAGAACAGAGAAAAAGGGTTCCTCCTCCCCAACCAGCCAAGAGAAAAAGAAGAGGGAGAGGAAAAAAAACCTCTAAACCAGGTTTATGCTGAAACTAACTACATGCATTTATACAGAAAAGAGAAAATTAAGAGAAAACTACAGTATAACACACACTTACACAAGTTATATATAACTTCCAAATCCCCAGTAAGCAAAAATTTTACCATTTTAACTACAAACCATTCTAAAGAAGTCAATTCCCCAAAGACAGACTTAAAGAGAAGAATTAAGAACAAACATTTTACTTCCCTAAGATAACATGATGGTGAGCCGGTGCTGTGGGCTTGGGCCTCTCCGTCCCTCCTGGGACAGCACGGTGTGTCTTGCTGGGACCACAGCTGTGAAGCAACTGCCCAAGCCACTCCCACACACTGGATTTTACTTCTTTTGAGATGATGTAGTATGGTATGGAATACAATATTATTGGCTAGAAGTCAGCTGTTAGCTAGCCCAGCCCAGCTCAAGGCAGCTGACAATTCTAGGCCTAATCTGAGTTTTAAAGCCTAAATTTAGGCCCACCTGGCTAAACCTATAACAAACTGAACTGCTGCCCCATATCTTAAGTTTGTGTCATCTTGGTTACCCAGTCAGGTGACAGCTGTCTCTACCAATCCACATAGATTCTCTGAGCCTGATAATTTGAGGCCTAGCTAAAACCACTACAACCTGTCAGCAAGTCCTCCAAAGATGAGCACACTAACCATATAATTATAACTTAGTTAATTCTGTATGATCTAACTGGCTTTCTTGGCTTTTCCACCTCCTAATCCTTTTCAACCAGCATAACTCAGAGTTGAATGTATAAAATGTTTCCATCTTCCTTGTTTGAATGCAGAATTAGTGGGGTTTATTTTGGTTTTTGTCCCAATACACAAAACTGTTTCCCACAGTAAAAGCCCAGAGCAGTTAGCCACAATTAATATATGTAAAAAAGGTGTGAATTTGTTGGCTGCACTGGAAACAAGGTTCTGGTTCACTGATGTGCATCCCTCAAATTCAGTGAAGATTTTAAATACTCAAAAGGAGCAGCATTTTCACGCAACAAAAGCACAGAGCCTCTGTGGTGATATAACTCAAACAGTTGTTTAGTCCTAAAATCTTCTGGGAACCTCTGCAAATTGTGAATAGATTTATTTTTTTGTTTAATTTGAATCCAGTTTTGAAACCTGTTGAATGATGCTGCAGAGGTGCTTAAGGCAGGTCCAGAATTTCCCAGAATGCAGGCAGGATTATGCCTGGACTTGTTTTTCAACTTGTTTTTTATCCAGCAGGTTTTCTCCCCACAAAATAAGATCTGTGGGATGTGGATTTACAGCTCCTTAGATCCCTTTGCACTTGGTCTGGCCCTGAGGCAAACTCAAACCAAATTTGTCCCAGTCTTGTAGAGCCTGATAACCTACCCCAATTTATGGTCCATTTTTTAAATTAAAATCTATGCATAAAAACAGGTATTTCAAGGTAACTAACAGGTGAGAAATTCATACCTAATTGCTTTATAATACCTTGTTTCTCTGGCTCAATCCCATCTCATGACACTTATTTGAAATGGTGTCTTGTGCAGGTACTGAGACTTGGAACCACTTTCATGACATTTGCACCCTTGCCATGAAATGGAAAACATTTTAGATGAATTGTAAACAAGAGGAAAATCCTTAGAGGGTCCCACTGTGACACACTGTGAGTTTTATAACAATTAATTAACTGGATGAGCTCATAAATGTAACAAATAAGTGTGCCAAATGTGACAATGGTTCTAGTTTGCCCTGGGTTTATCACCTGATTAACATTGATTTGCTGCCCTGGTCCCTGTTGGATTAAATAAAATTCTTTCAAACACATCATATTTCAAGTAACTACATTAAATCCTCCCCTCTCACTCCTCAAAAAAGGAAAAAAAAATCCCATGAGTCATGCTTTTTATTCACTGCCCTGAAAAGTTGCAATCCAGGAGTCTCATAAAGCCAAATGACAATTTGAGAGAAACATGTAGCAGAAAATCCCAGAGAAATCTTTTCCAGGAAGCTGTTTTGATAGCTCGGGATGTTACCCCAGCCCTGCTTCATGCTCCACTTGGCACCACAATCACAATTAAATGTATTATTTACCCAACTTGTACAAGATTCTTTCTGCAGAAAGAGCTGCAATGGACAAATAGTGTTTTTAGCAGCATGAGACTGGCAAAGAATAAAATCTGATTCCTTCTGTAAGTACATGGTCTTCTAAATAACACAAATCACCATGGAAGGAACAATTCTTAGTTGAAAGAAACCAAGGGCAGATTTAAAGATCTTGTTTTTAAAAAATTACTATTTTCCCTACAGTTCAGTTGCTGTAGAAGCCAAAAGCTTCTTGGGAAGGTCCACAAATGTTAATAAATATATTTTCGGTGATAACAGCTGTAAGTGCTTTCATTTGGCAATGGTCACAGATAATTAATTCCATCTGAGAATGAGTCCTAAATAAGATCAAAGAGGAAAATTGTACTGGGTGTGTGACACAGCCAGGCCAGTGTTACTGCTCAGCTCCTGATGCTCCTCTTAGCTGAACATTTTTGGAGGACTGGACTGGCAAGTGGGTGGTTGTCAGAGGCAAACCTGGTATAAATCTCCTCCACATCTGCACCAACCTCCTGCTGCTCAGAGTCTGTGATCAGAGTAAATCACTCCTTTAGCTCATCTCTTCTGAAATACTTTGGTTTTCATAGAATCACAGAATCATAGAACCGATTGAGTTGGAAAAGACCTCTGAGATCATCAAGTCCAACCCTTGGGCCAACTCCAGTCCCTTTAC
>VWZD01002294.1:61884-85053 GCA_013396695.1 Sakesphorus luctuosus | reverse complement strand
GTTTAGAGATGCAATGGTTGCATTGAAAGCTCTGGAAATGGCTCTAGAGAACTGACCACCACTGGAAAACAAACTCTTCTGCTGCTAATTAATATCTTAAAAGATTAAAGTTTGGCCTTCCTGACTCTATTCTCTTGCCTCTAAAATCAGAAAAAATCCTCTCCCCTTCCAATATATTTGTGGGTGGTTATTTAAACCAAATTACTCACAAAGGCTTTATGATGTGATGGATAGCAGAGAGGCTACACTCCACTGACTTTATTTTCTTTTTAATAATAAAGACTAAACCCTGTAGGTCAGAAAAGGATGAGTAATATCCTTCCCTCTATGGCACTCTGCATTATCTGAATGCATTTTTATTCTGGGAACATGCTAATCTAATTCTAATTAATTTTTCCCCCCAGAAACATGGATATTTTGAAAGAAATCTGTGCCCAAAGTCTTAAGTTTGGGTGACTCATGTTAGCTACCAATATATCTGTGCTTTATGGTGGCATTAATAACCAATAATCTCTGTTTAGCATTCAAATTAAACTCACATATTTCCTAGGATAAAGGCTTTTTTATACAACACTAAGTTAAAAATCAAATCTCCATAATGCTTAAACACCTATATTAAGAAGCTTAGCTGAAGTTTATATAACCTTTAGATTGCCAGAGTGTCTTAAAAATCTGTTTAAAGGAAGACTTATGGATTATCTCTGATTACAATATATTTAGAGAAATTTTTTTTGCTGGTTTTTTCTGTCTACATGTTAAAGCTGCAGATAGAAGTGGAGTATTATTCTCCTATATCCTGCTTTAAAACAAACAGAGGGCAGTTGGTGAATTCTCTCAAACTGCTGCAAAGAAACCCAGTTCAAAATGTTATGGCTCTTTTCCTTGACAACTAAGTGGAATAAAACTCTACCTTTACATTTTCTGTGGATATTTATAGTAACAAGTAATAGAACATTTAGATTGTTAGTGATGAGCAGCCAACTGCAATGGCAGCAATAATAACTGGGAAGAGGTGGATGGGCAGTGGATTGTCTTGATCAGTACCTGTGGAAAAGGGATTTGTGCAGAAACTCTTCCTGCAATTGCAGAAATGTAACACACTCTTTTCCACACACTTATTGTATTTAGGAAATGTTTTTCATGTATTTTAAAGTAGTAACAATCATGCATGAGTGGGACTGGACACATAGGTAGGACCATGACCCAGCTCTGTGTGAGACCCGAGCAAAGAGCCCAATAAAATGCAAGAAGGTTTTAAAATTAATTTTAATTTTTAAGTGAATTTTATCCCAATCAAATTCAAATGGGTCTTTCAACAGGCACAGAAGGTGAGTGTCTGTGAAACAAAGTGAATCATAGAATTATAGAACCGTTTAGGCTGGGAAAGACTTCCAAGATCGAGTCCAACCTTTGAACAATCACCTCCTGGTCAACCAGACCAGAGCACTGAGTGCCATGTCCAGGTGTTGAGAAGAATAGCACTATTAACCTAATGATAATACACCCAATTAATCTGATTTTGGGAAGGTGGGATAAAGCTGGGAAAAGAAAAAAAAAAAAAGAAGTCTGCTTGTTAAATAATGGTCTAAAATAAAAGTTACTGCACTTATCATTCTCACTTTTGCATTATTACTTAAGAGCTCCATATAAATTTCCTACTTGGCAGCAGGAAGAACAAAGCATAAAAGCAATCCTTTTTTTTAGAAGTCTTTTAAAATATTAACAAACTTGGAATAGGCAGTCTTAAGGCAGGGAAATCTTTTTTCCAGTGTAAAAAAATTGTTTTCTATAATCAAACCAGCTGAAATTAAGGTGGTTTGATTATAGAAAATTAGTTCGGCTGGAGTCAAACTAAGTCTCATGCTGCTCAACCCTTTGTGTAAAATGACACCCACACAGCATAAATTCATTTTATATTTGTTGCAAAGATTTATGCTGCAAGAAATATTTTTTGGTTGTCTGTATTTTTTAATTTTCTTTACAGTTTTCTTTCCCTTTTTTCGCCCCTTTTTTTAGAAGTAGGATTTTACATAAGCAGTAATATCAGACTGGCCCATCCTGTCACATGGGTTTGACAGCATGGGCCAAACCACACCAAACCCTACCCATGTAGCATTTCAAAATACCCATTAGCATCATTTAACTTTTGGGATGTTGTAACTAAACACTGACAACTGAACCAGTTGTTGGGGTAGAGGTTTGCTTGCAAAGGAATAAGGATTATTTATCCCTCCAAGATATTTTAATTCGGCGTAAATCAAATCCGATGTTACTATGTGGGGATCAGGTGAGAAGAGATCACTTGTGAAGGCACGAAAACTTCTTCATTAGCAGGTTGGTGTGAGCAAGACGTGAGTCATCATCTTGCAAGTGCTTTATGCATTCCCTTCACTGTAGGATTTTAATTGGCAAAATATTCGGTGCTTAATGACTGCAAATACAAGGTGTTATTTCTGTTTTCCCCACCTCCTGAGCTAAACCTATCATCACAATCTTAATTACTTCCCATTCAAGCAATGGTTGCCATTTATCAGTCTGATTTATAACTTTTCTGCTTGAACCTACCTGCTAATTTTTTGCTGTTAAATAAATCCCCAAGGGGCAGGAATATGACAGCCAGTGGCAAAGAAAGGGAGATATCAGTGGTTTGATTGCTGTGCTAAAAAGTCACTGGGTAAAATGCAAACCAGCACCTCAGTGTCCCCTGGGAGTTGGGTTTTTCAGTGAGTACCATACACAGCTACATCTGCAAGTATCAGGTCTGTGACTCAGTGCATTTTGGGTTTTATGTATTTATTTTGCACACTCTCCAGTGCCCAAACTGCAGGCTACAGATTCTTCAGGGACTGAAGGCAGGCTCCCCATTCCCAAATAACTCTAAACTCTTGCATATTGCTTAAATAGTGAGCTGAGCCCCTCTCCTAAAAGACCATAATGGGCATCAGTGTGTTTGGCAAGAAACCTAAATTTGTTGTACAGCCACTCAGCTGTATTTTTGGATAATACCTCCAATCTGTCTTTTAGCATCTTCTGAGGCACCTGCATTTTGATTTGACCAGTGTGGACATGGAAAAGGGCTGCAGGTCAAGGTTTCACTACAATTTTCATGGTATGGTTTTGGCAGAGAGCAGCAGGACTGAACTCACCTTTCCCCACTGCAACAGATGTGCTGAATGCAGAGTTGGCTTATCACAGAAACACAGAATCATGGAATGGTTAAAGTTGGGAAGGACCTCCAAGGTCATTGAGTCCACCTGTTGACCAAAACCATCACGGAATCAGAATTTTTAAGGTTGGAAAAGACCTCTGAGATCATCGAGTCCAACCACCCACCATGTTCACCACCAAAACATGTCCTCAGGTGCCTTATCCATATGTTTTTTGAACTCTTCTAGGGGTGGGACTCCACCACTTCCTTGGCAGCCTATTCCAATGCTTAACATCCCTTTCCATGAAGAAATTTTCCCTAATATTCAATCTAAACCTCCCCTGGTGCAGTTTGAGGCCATTTCCTCTCATCCTGCCACTTGTTTCCTGGGAGAAGAGACTGAAACTCATCTACTACAACCTCCTCCAGCCCCTCTACCAGCTTTGTTGGCCTCCTCTGGACATGCTCCAGCACCTCAATGTCTTTCCCCTTGTGAGTGTCCCAAAATCATTCCCACTAAGCCACATTGTGAAGAATGGGAAGAGTAAGACACCCCTTATGTGCTGCCACCGGCAGGATGGAGTAACAACCATGATGGGAAAACTCCTTTTAAAACCTCCTGTTTCCTAGTGGCCTCTGTAGCCCCTAATCCCAGCTACAGACTTGTCACTGTGGCTGTTGGGACTTATCTGGCTTCGGTAGAGGAATTCTGCACATGGAATTCCACTGTAAGCTCAGGATTTAACCACTCTTAAGATTAAGTAGCATTGCTTTCATTTTGATTCCCAATTTGTTAGAATTTTGATAAATCCTCTGATAAGCTGAACCTAATATTCCTCTTTAGTAATTATAATAATTATTTTTTTTGCAGCAGCAGTCCCAAGGAAGTCCCATCTTAAGACAGGAATGCCACTGTACCTAGTGCTGTTCAAAACAAGAACAAGGTGNTGATTTTTAATTGTTCTTGAAAAATTAAGTATCTATCAACTTACTTCCCCAAACAGGAATATCTTTGCTTTCTGCTTTCATCACAATGGAGGCGAAGGTCATGGTTACTGGAATAGCATCAAAGTAGGAAGAATGGGGAGCCACAGTTAATATCGCTGCTTCCGCTGGCAATGCCCGTCTGCCTTTCACATTTATCCAGTGGAATCCACCAGCAAGCCACATCATTCTCATGATCGCTTTCAGCAAAACATCCACTATCCTGTAAAGAGTTGAGAAAACAGTTATGCTGCCACAGGAATACCTTACTATAAAGAAAAGAAAAACATTGCATAAAAACTTTATACGCATGAGAAAAGTACAGATGGGATACAATGCTTAAAGAGAGTTTCCACACTGCACAGACTTCCAGCAGATTTAAAAGCACTTTCAAGGTAAGATGCTGTTCAATTTCATTTTATGCCTGAATATTAATCCATTTTAATCACAGTAAGATTGGCATTTATATCATTACTCCTCCTCCCTCCTCCTCCTCCTCCTACTCTTTCTCGTATCCCTGGATCAGATGTTAACTAACAACTTTATCCTATCCTTTCCAAGTAATAATAATGAGACAATTCAAGGCCTAGTTGTGCTATAACATTCATTTCCCTTGCAGCTGCAGGTTTGGATGTTCCTGTTGTTCAGTTCTTTCTCTGGAGTGGGGCTAAGAGCCCAGAGTAACCACAGAAGTTACTATTACCTGTATTTACCCAATTTAACATATTAAATAGGCATAATAAACACCAGAACATCATCCAGCCATCATCTCCCTTTCTGAAAGCAAGGCGGTCTCTGCCAACTCCTCTCTGAGGGCTGATGGTGGAGAGAAACCAAGACAAGCACGAGGCTGTGCTGAGGAGTCTCAGTGTCCTCTGCCCATGTCTGACCTGAGAAAGGCCTTTTTTGGACAACCTTTTTGTTTTCAGCATCTACAGCTGGTGCTCTCTTGATGGAACAAGGCAAAATATATCAGTCCCATTCAGTATCTTTACAAAAAGCACATCAGAAATTATAACAAAACCCAGAATCTGTAGGATGAGCACATGGTTTGTTTGGGTGATCTGGCAAATTTTTGAAGGCTCCTTGCTTTCCTTGGCCTTTCTTGTCTTATTATTCATACAGTCCTTTGTGTTTATCACTTCTGCAAAGTGGCTGTTATGGAGCAGGCTCTTCTCCTGTGTCTGTGAAGGCTGTTTGGGTTCATGGACATCAGTAGATTGGTTGTGCTCCTTCTTTTACTACTCAGCAACTCCTGATGCCAACACACCTTAAGAAGCTTTGATCTTTTCTTGCAGTTGAGCAAACAACAAGGAGCAAGCTTAGCACACTCTTTCACACCCCCCTGGTTCATACCCACTTGTTTACAGCTCTACAAATTTCAGCTAAACTCCATCTGCCTATTTGAAAATGTATAAAAATGATGTATAAAAATACCTAAGCACCCTGCATAAATTACCATTACCCATGTCCATATGGCAATTGTAAACAGAGAAATGTAAAAAGTTCAAGGCAAACAACTCAAGAAAAAATAAATCTCACAAAAAATATTTAGAACTTTTTGGAAAAAGTTCTTAAAAATGTAGTTAATCTTCTTGACACAAATGTCATGAAAATTTAGTTAGCATAAGTTCCTTAACCTTATAAATATGAGGGGAGGGAGGCACTGGAACAGGTTGCTGAGAGAAGTTTTGGCTGCCCCATCCCTGGAAGTGTCCAAGGTCAGGTTGGACAGGGCTTGGAGCACCCTGGGCTGGTGGGAGGTGTCCCTGTCCATGGCAGGGGGTAGGTACAAGATGGTCTTTAAGGTCTCTTCTGATTCAGGCCATTCTGTGATTCTATAAAATTATCCTTATTAAAATAGTCTTCAAATAAATCTCATTGGTTAACACAGAACAATATGTGCTACATGGAATTAGCAGAAATTGTCTTTTCCAGCCTAAACATATTCCAGGTTGGTTTATATCCAAACGATCTGTCAAAGTTGTCCTTCAATTCTCAAGTATGCACCAGGCTTTCAGAGTCAGGACACTGCAGGTGCCTTCATGATTCTGAAAGTTAGTTTTGAGTCAACATGAGAGGGAAGAAAGTCAAAAACTGAGCTGGGATGGAAATGTCAAGCCTAAAAAAAAAAGTGGATCTTATTTTCCTTTCAAATTGCTCAACTCAGAGAGTGACAGGAAAAGTTTTGCATTTTAAACACCTTTTGTTTTCTGGAAGTTTTCAGCATCTAAGAGTCGTGGGTTATAGTGGAAACTCTCTGCCTTCTTTTAGCTGTGCTGTAATTTCCATGAGAGGCAGACAGCTTAACAATAATACTTACCATGTCATGCAGTGCTTCAAAGTCTTACAGAAATCCTAAGGAACTCTCTGGTAGATTAGGAAGAAAATCATAGTTAAACACAGTTGCATCTTGGTTAGTATTTTAAAATACATTTGTTTACAAGAGATGCAATTAATACTGGGAGGGGGGCATTCTGCTCCTGCTGCAGGGTACAGTTGTCAGTCACATAATTTTTAGACCTTGGTTTGAGGCTGTGTCTACACATAACACTTTAGATTGACAGGCAAGTTCCAGCTCCGTGGATGTAACAACCCATTTTCGAATAATAATGTGGGCTTTGATTGGCAACTCAACAATGGCAGAATTCAGTCATCCATGTCCCCTTTTTGTACCTGATTATCTGCTGCTGTGCCACTCTGTTGTCATACACATCCCAGCTGTCAATAAAAACGGGTCTAGTGCTCAACTGTGCACAACCAGCACAGTTCAGGGGGTTTGAACATCAAAATGAGAATGTTAAAAACAATACAAAAAAAACTATTTAAAGATTAAATACCTCTCCTCCAAGACTGGTTACATTCTGAGCCACGTGAATGGTGTCTCCAGGTCCTTTACAAAGATATCTTTGGCAGTTTAACTCTGGCATTGGCTATAATTTCGAAGATCACAGAATCATAGAATCATAGAATGGATTGGGTTGGAAAAGACCTCTGAGATCATCAAGTCCAACCCTTGGTCCAACTCCAATCCATTTACCAGATCATGGCACTCAGTGCCACAGCCAATCTGCATTTAAAAACCTCCAGGGATGGGGAATCCACCCCCTCTCTGGGCAGCCCATTCCAATGCCTGAGCACTCTCTCTGCAAAGAAGTTTTTTCTGCTCTCCAACTTCAATTTGCCCTGGCAGAGCTTGAGCCCCCCGTGCCCCCTTGTCCTATTGCTGAGTGCCTGGGAGAAGAGACCAACCCCCACCTGGCCACAACTTCCCTTCAGGCAGTTCCAGACAGTGCTGAGGTCACCTCTGAGCCTCCTCTTCTCCAGCACAAACACCCCCAGCTCCCTCAGCCTCTCCCCACAGCACTTGTGCTCCACTCCCTTCTCCAGCCTCATTGCTTTTCTCTGGACCCACTCCAGTACCTCAATATCCTTCCTGAACTGAGGGGCCCAGAACTGAATGTAATACTCAAGGTGTGGCCTCCTCAACACAGAGTACAGGGGAAGGATCACAGGGGAAGATGGCACAGAAGAATCCCAGAGATAGGAATGAGCAAGTTTGAAAAGTTCAGTAATGGCCCAGTTCAATGTGTCTCATCACTCACATCACCTTTGTAAATGGGATACAACAAACCAAAACAGCCTTGAGCTCCACACTGGAGTCTTGACTTCTCAGTTCCCTCACAGCAAAATGTTGCTTTGATTTACCAGGCAGATCTTTCTGAGGTTTTGTAGAGTTTAGAGAAGTCACATTTGTGGTGCATGTTTGTTCTGCTGTGGACAGAACATCTTTCTTCGTTTATGGGATCTTGGCTCATACTGTGGCAATAAAGGGGTTTGAGTGCTGAGCCATTTCATGCATTTGGAAAAGCACTTTGTCAAATATTAGGCTTTATATCTTTGCCAGGTAGTAATACTGCAATTCCCTTACTCATGGATTCTGATGGTAGGTGAGCAGAGCTCTCCTGCCTTGAAATTTGGTTGTCTGATACAGGTTATTCTTATAAACTTCCCTTAGTTTCAATAGAGAGAGACAGAATCAGAAATTAATTAACCCCATCCATCTCAGCCAATTCCTTAGGAGGGATACGTTGATCTTTCTTCTTCAGTAGCACAAGCTGCTGACAAGAAGATGAAATTTTTAAGCCAAGAATTCCTTGATCTCAGCCCTGCTTTAAAGCATTGCCATGTGTGCTTATAGGAGCAATTAAATATAAATAAATATGTCTATGGTGACATTTGGAGGCAGATGTATCTCAGCTGACTCAGACCCCCACCTTAACTTACCCCTCTCAGATAAACACTTCCCTCATAGCTGCCAGTAAAAGAACATTTAGGAGATGCCTCAGGCACTGCCTTCTAACCTCTTCCATTCTGGTTTAGTCTCAAACCCCAGTTTGATTTCTCTGCATAATAACTATCTTTATTACAATAATTTAAAGCAACATTTGTCCATAAGGACCCAGAAAAGCTATTCCAACTTAAGGTTACTTGAGAACTTCAATTATCCATTTTATCCAAGACCAACCTTTCCATCATACAAAGTCATTCCTGGTGTCCCCAGTCCAAGCTTTGTCTCAGCCCTTGATCTGCACACACCCTGTGAGTTTCTGAATGGAGAAAAAGAAAAAAAGAGGATGGAGAGTTCACCTTGTCAGTATCCTCATGGAAAAATGAGATTCCCCAGGGAGTGGATGGGCTGACAGCACCATGATCAGCATTACCATGGAGAAAGGATTGGGGATGAGGTGAAGAGCAAAAAGTACAAACAACACCAGGGAAGACTCGTGCTGGTACCACAGTTCCAAAGGCCATGAGTGAGGAACATAAAGTTGAGCTGTCCTGCTGCAGCTTGGAAGGGCAGCACTGCAGAGGGGACAACATTGACAGGGATGTGGCTGGGAGGAGAAAGGCCTGAGCAAGTCATCCCTGGTGCTTGGGCACACTTGGCTGCCAAGATGGTCCCAAACAGGGAGGGTGATTTCCATGTTCCTGGAGAATGAGGGAGCTGGGGGTGGAAAGAGGCTGACAGACCATCAGTGGAATAGCAGTAATAATGGGATGGCCAACTGAGGGCCTGCTATTCCTGGCTGGGAGCGACTCAGGAAACCAACAGAAGAAATGCATAAAAAACAAAGTCCCAGAACTACATTTTCCAGCACAGGTATATGAAGTGAAGAAGCAAAGCCAATATCTGCATTTGTTAATTAGCTGCTTTGTTTCAAGTCAGTGCAGAAAACTTGAACTTCTGAGCTGAAAGTTCTCAGAGTTGTGTCTTTTCAGAGAATACATATTACAATTGTTTTGTTCTGTGTTTCAACTTTACTGCCTTGTGGAAAAGATGATTTGGTGGCCAAAGAGGAAAAGTATTTTTGCTTATGTCACACTGTTTATAACCATCAGAGAGAATTTCCCCATCCTACCCCATTCCTACTAAATCATATGTTGCTTTAGAAACCTGAGTTCCCCCACAGGTGATAGAAGATACCCATTCTCCTCTACAGAAAGTGTTAAGGTTGTAAAACAATTCCCTTTGTTCTTCATTTCATTGCTTGATTTCTTCTGCAGTAAATCTTGACTTCTCTTTTCTAGGAAGGCTCTAAATTTCTGTTCAAACTGCATAAAAAATATTTAATTATTTTAGTGAACATTAACCACACTGTAAAAAAAAAATTATTTATCTTAATATAACAAAGTGCTTGTATGTTTATCTTCAAAATTTCAATCAGTTCATGCAAAGAGGTTTTAGGTTTTCTTTTATTCTTTTTAATTAATATATTCAGTATAAATGACCGATTCATATCTTAGTAATAAAATTTTAAGCTGAAGAAAGCTAATTCAGTCAAAATAATTAAATTTGATAAGTGTCAAGCAACTCCAAACTTCACTGGAATGTATTTGCATTTGGTGATTTTCCCTTGGGAAATTCAGAATTTAGTGTGGGAAATGTTTTTACTAAATTCTACAAGAGTTTAAGTAGAAGAAATAGCATTTCATCAACTTCATCTGAGGCAGTTCTGCGACTCTGTTATAAACTGACATAAAAGTCTGTTCTGTCTTTTCATTTCCTGGCATTGCTCAGATTAGGAAATGAAAACAAAATAATTTAATCACATCAAGTTTGATTTATGAGGGACATCCAGGTTTATAATACACATGAGTGCATGTACTCATATATAGAAATGAACTAACTATGGTTTCAAGTGGATGGAGAGATTAAGAATTTCCACAAAAACTAATAACACTGACTGTGCTTACATGATAAATGTTACTGAAAAAATAATGTGAACTTGCTCTAGCAATGGGTACACACGCAGGTTAAGGACTTGACATTTCTGACATTAAACAAATGAATGATTTTGTTGGCTCCAATAGGAGAAATCTATGCTCCAATTGCAAGGTCTAATCCTTCTGTGTAATCCATGAAGCGGAAAGACTTTCTGTCCACAAACTGTTGTTTGAAGTGAATTGTTTACCCCCCAAAATCTGTAAGACTAAATGTTTGGTTTTTTTTCCAAAGGTGTTCTGGTTCCAGTCAAAATGCTGAGGTTTCATACACAAGTTATTTGGTGAAAAATTTATTCTGGGGACATCAGCACAGATGACTATGAAACTTCTTTTGCCTGTGCAGTTTTGACTTGTTTTTATGGTTTTTCCCTCTTCTTATAAACTCAAACACTTGTAATAATAAGACAATATCCAGAGTGAAACCTACATACCTGGTGGGTTTTATTTATGACCTCTAAGATCATCCAGTCCAACCACAAATCCAGCACTGCCAAGGCCACCACTAAACCATGTCCCCAAGTGCCACATCCACACAACTTTTAGGTACAAAACTTATTCAATGAGCACAGAATGTGTTCTCAAGTGTCTGTGAATTCAATGTCATTGAGAAGGAAGCAAACGATACTTAGTTCTTATGGAAGATTGTGTTAACCAGGGATGAATGGATCCATGACACAACTGTTTCTGTCCAACACTAGTTGGAAAAAATCAGTGGAGATCACTGCTCTGAGTGTGCTGTTTAACTTGACAGGTCATAAATAATTCCAGAAGAGGGTCTGTGCTGGGATAGAGAGAACTTGCAAAGGAGCACTGGTCAAACTCCATGATCTTGTTACTGGCTGGGAGATTCATTGTTTTCCAGCTGCACATTCTGGTGAAGCTGAGAAGTAACCAGCAGGTAAACCACCAGATTACTGTTCTGTTTTTCTGATTATTGGCTTCATCACCCATCTGTCCCTATTTGTTCTCCTGCTGGAAAAACAATGTTCCTCTGGATTGTGTTGAAACCTGCTGTGTTCAGATGAGGAAGGCAAGCGAGAAGAGGCAGTAGGTGGTTTGTTCCCTCAGGCTGCCACTTTGATATTTTTCATGTAATTTTTTCACAGAAGAAAATAGGGAAGTTCTTGTGTAGATTCCCTGCCAGCCTGCCATAGGGCTTGTTTCTGTGCAAGCAAGGAAGAGGATGATAAGTAGAAGTGGAGTGTCCTAAGCTCCCAATGCTGCAGAACAACTGTTGCTGGGTTGTGAGGATCATCTTTGCTGCCCTCAGAGCATCTTGACTTATGGATGCTCTGAGGCCACAACAACCCCCTGCAGCACTCCAGGCTGGGCACAGAGTGGCTGAAGAGCAGCCAAGCAGAAAGGGACCTGAGGGTACTAATTGACAGGAAGCTCAACAGGAGCCACCAGTGTGTCCAGGTGGCCAAGAAGGCCAATGGGATCCTGGCCTGGATCAAAACTAGCGTGGCCAGCAGGCCCAGGGCAGTGAGCCTTCCCCTGGACTCTGCCTTGGGGAGGCCACACCTTGAGTGTTGTGTTGAGTTGTGGGCCCCTGAGTTGAGGCAAGAGATTGAGGGGCTGGAGCGGGGCCAGAGAAGAGCAACGAGGCTGGAGAAGGGACTGGAGTTGGCCCAAGGGCTGGACTTGATGACCTCGGAGGGCTTTTCCAACCCAATCCATTCTATGATTCTATGAAAGGCCATGTGGAAGGTCTTACACCTGGGTCAGGGCAATCCCCAGCACAAATCCAGGCTGGGTGGTGAATGGATTGAGAGAAGCCTTGGGGAGAAGGATTTGGGGGTGTTGGTTGATGAGAAGCTCGACATGACTTGGCCATGGGAGCTGAGAGCCCAGAAACCAACTGTGATGGATGGGACATTTATGCAAGGATAAAAACAGACTGCAAATAAGATACAAAATTCCAAAGCCAAAGTGTTGATGAAAGAAGTGACTAGTGGTGTTAACTGAAAAGTTTGAAGACTTTCATATAGAAGATTTCTAGATTTCCTTTAAGCCTAAAATCCCATATATTAAGGAATTGATACCTTAAGCAAAAAGAAGGAAGGATTCCAGGCTTAATTAGCTTTAAAAAAGGGAACAAAAAGCTTAAAAGGAATATTTAAAAAGGACTAATCTGCAAAGCAAGATCTTAGGGTCAAGATACAGTACATTACAATACAGTTGTAATGTAAATTGCCAAGAGTATGTTTAGCAAAGCTTCTTCAGTCCTTGAAGTAAGTGAGGAAGGAATAAAAGATTGTTCAATGCTGATAGACCTACAAATTATGTTGAATATGGGTAGGAAAGAAAATAAATATCTTGCCTGAGTTTGCAATAAAAACCATAAAGGAATAAGAGGATGGAAAACAGGAATGACAGTGCAGAAAATGGCCCAAGATTGATAGAAGAAAATTGTGGCATTCTCCAAATAGGTGGACCACATAATTCTAGAGTGGCAGTTGTGTTATCAGCAAGTGGGGAACACGACTAACACAGAAAAGGCAAGGACATGAAACATGGAACAAAGATTGAAGAACTGATATAATGGAAATGAGATGAAACTCACTATGGAAATATGCAAGGATTTGTACTTAAAGTACCATGAATACAGACAGCTTCTTGAGAAGAAACCAAAATAACTTACCTTATTTGCTTGACAACAAGGCCTGAGCAAGGATGCAATTTCTCTCTTTTTACACTTTTTGGGAAAACAACAGCAGGGAAATTAAAAGGATCCATTGGTGCTAAAGAACATTGAAGTGCAAAGGGTTATAGCATTTTCCATGACCTTACTGACTTTAGGTAAAGTTGGGAAGAAATTAGAAGGCTCATAGCTCCTAAATTTCTGGGAATCTGAAACAATCTGTCTATAATAGCGTGATAAACCCCCTGTGCTTTAGTAGAGGTTCATATAAGGGGTGGGAGTTGGAATTTATCAAAGAACCAAGATAAAAATGGTGAAAATATTTTCAGGAATGTTGTGAACTCTGCAGAACGGCACAGGAATCCCACAGCCCATGCACATCTATCACTGTCTAGAACTACCTGAAGGGAAGTTCCAGCCAGGTGGGGGTTGGTCTCTTCTCCCAGGCGCTCAGCAATAGGACAAGGGGGCATGGGCTCAAGCTCTGGCAGGGGAGGTTTAGGCTGGATATCAGGAAGAAGTTCTTTGCAGAGAGAGTGCTCAGGCATTGGAATGGGCTGCCCAGAGCGGGGGTGGATTCCCCATCCCTGGAGGTTTTTCAACTGAGCTTGGCCGTGGCACTGAGTGCCATGATCTGGTAAAGGGAGTGGAGTTGGCCCAAGGGTTGGACTTGACGATCTCGGAGGTCTTTTCCAACCCAATCCGTTCTATGATTCTGTGATTCTATGATCTGCCCACTCCATGCAGATGTGTAATATCCTGTGAAACTCCTTGAGTAGCACCATGCAGCTGTTAGAAAGCTGAATCCCTCCTCTCCACTGCAGGCACCTCCATGTGAGCAAACACCTCTTAGTGTCTGTATCAACAGGGAGCTTCAGATCCGTGTTTGTCTCCCTTGACTACAAAGAGGGGTCAGAGTAACGAGCTGAAATGCAGATGCTGTTGTGTGGTTGAATGAGATGAGCTACATTTGGACTGTGCTTCTCACAAGCATTTTAAAAAGCAGTGCAAGTGTCTAGAAAATTACCCTGAAGTCGTGGTTTTTATAGAAGACTCAGAGAAGATGTGACAAGTGTCTTCCACTGAGTTAAAGGTAGCAGAGATAGAAACATGTTCTCTTCCTGTTCACTGCATGTGGGGAAAGAGAAATGGTTTAAATTAAAATCAGAGTGATTTGTACTCTCTGCCCAGGAGGCTTTTCTCAGAGGAAGGAGAGTTAAGCCCTAGAAGAGATTGTGTGGTGAGAAATTGCACCACTGCCCAGCAAAACCAGACTGGGGAACAGTGTGAGAGTGTTTCCCTCTGGTTCAGCTGGATACCACCTTGTCATTTTTCAGGTAGTGGTTGGGGTGATCTCTTTAGTCTCTGCCAGCATTATTTTCTGCTCTTTCTCTAATTAAAATCGTACCAGACTTTAAAATCATTGCTTAACACATTACTCCAGTTTTTACTGTGGTTTTTGAAAAGGTCTGTAGCTTATTCCTTCAGAATCTTCTGTATTTTTCTGCCCCTGAACATACAAAATGAGGTTAAAACAGACTGAGCAATGAAGGCAGCATATATCTCTTTGTTACTACGTCCATTTGTATCCAAACATTTATTTTCCCAGAATCCCCAAACCCTTTGATTTTGATTACACACTAATACCTTTCCTTTCTATTAAACTAGAAATTCCCACTTTAATTATTCAAGCTGCTTCCAATTTAACTCCACCTGCTCTCTTCCCCACTTCCCATGGGTAAGTCACCTGTGGTGACCACACTCACCTGCCTTCAGCATTGCCAGTTTTGAAAAATACCTTTTCTTCACTCAGGTGTTACGAAACACTTTAAACATGAAAGCAGGAATGTCAGATTTCTGCTCAGAAAGGAGATATTAATTTATGTTTTCAAGCAGAGTTATGGTTATACAGGAGCCTGAGGTTTTCACTTGCTGTGTTTTGTGAAAACTCTACAATGAATTAACTTCACCTTGTTTGGATTTTACATCAATTCATATAACTCAGAAACTTCAGGGAAGATTGTTTTATTTTCTATAGTAAAGATGAAATATGGTGGGGGGAAAGACATTTAGGCAGCTTCGTTTAAAACTCTGCTCTTGCTCTTTGTGTTGATAAAGGTGATGGCGCTTCCAAAAGTGTCAGCTGCTCCAGGTTGGATCCTCCATCATCCAAAGAGGTGTTTCTGCTCTTCACTCAAAGTTTTAACCAGAATTGCAGCCACACAGTGCTATTTTGCAGTTCAGTTGGAGGAATGATGTGAGGGCTGGTACCCCAACCTAGGCTTGCACCTCTAAAGTAATATATCAAGATGCACAGTCCAAGGAGGGGCTGCAAATAGTTAACTGAGCAGGTTTGTTCAGATCTGCACCTCAGGGATGGCTCATCTTCTCCCATGATCTGCAAAACATTGGCCAATCCATTCACTATATTTCTCTACATCATTCATCCGTGAGGATTTAAGAATTAACTGTGGCTCCAGAGGTGGGGATGGGGATTTCTGGTCATAGATTCACAATCAATGAGTAAATTGCTTGTGAGTAAGCTCTGTTGGTACTTGGTGTAGGTTCTTTCTGAGTGTCACCACATGATGTGTCTTCAACTTGTCATCTTAGGCTTTCTTTTCAGCTTTGGGGAAGATTCTGTGTCTTTGTGCCTGTTTGCACTTTACTTGAGCACAGGAAGATCCTGGCATTGACTGAGCCCTCTGTGATGCCCTAAGTCGTATCTTATCCTGAGTTTTGAGCCTTTCTGAAGAGCATCATGTTTCAGCTCCTCTTTTCTTCTCTATTTCTGTGTATTCCTGGCTTTTGAAGTCTGTAGTGCTCTCCTAGGTTTGACTCTTCAGTCCTGTGAGTAATGGCTCTCAGGTGACACTTGGAGTTACAGCATTTTCTCTTGCAGTGGCTTTGTGCACTCAGTAACCTCCAGGAGAGAAGGGGCAAAGTGACACGATGGTGAGAGCTGATGAATTTTCAAAGGCTGCTTCCAAAAGCTCTTGTGGGCTGCCTGTCACACTGAATTATTGCAGTGAGTTTTGCACGCTCCCTATTATTTCTTTAAGCCCCATATGAAAAGGCTGTAAACCTTTTTATGGATATCATTATCTCATTTTCATTTAATTGCCAGCCCCTCTGAATAGGATGACCTTGTGAATTCCCAGCTCCCAAAGTGGAGTCGTGGCCGTTGCTGTCCACACCTGCAAAACGTGTATCTGCTCTCTAAGAACCAACCACCTGTCAGGAAAGAACAACAATGTCCTGTGTTACCCAGTTTTTATTCCTTCCAAGGGTGGTGAAAGCTATTCAGAAGAACAGGTTGACCTTTGTTACACAGGAACTGGAAAGCTGTTTCTGAGATAAGGCAATTTAGGAGGACGAGACAGATGTAGGTGTTCCTGGCTCTTGAGAATGATTCATCCAACCTTAAAGGGCCCCTCTAACACCCTTTTCCCTATCATGTTATAGTATTTTTCCTGATTGCAGTGTCTGTATGAGTTTCTAATCAATCCTTCTTGGAATTCTGCAACAATTTCGAAGCATAAGATAATGTGAATTCTTCTAAGGAAATATTTCCACTTATCTGTTGCCTTCTGATTGCTTTGCTCTTCTTTTTCTTGTTGTAAGCAAGGAGACAAATAGGACTGTTCTGACTTCACTTGCTCAATAATTCATTAGTTTGTGCACCTCTTTCTAATGCCCTACTTCTTCAAAAACAAATACTGTCCACATTAACAAAGATAATGACAGCATTTAAGGATTGGAAAGTTCCTCACATTTCATTTGCCCTTCAAGTTAGTGTAATCACTTTCTAATCCCCTCCCCTTTTGGCTCTCTATGATTTAGTTATCCAAATCCAATTGCATTTATTTCCACTTAACCAGTTATTTTATGCTCCAGTCCAAGACTGTCACTTATGATCACTGATTTCTCAAAGTGTTTTAAATCAATTTAATTAATTTCCATCTAATCTCTCCAAGAACTTTTGGGATGTTGCTTTCTACACCAATTAGCCTCTCAAATTACTGGCACGTGCTTGTTAAGAAGTTTCCTCTTCTCTCTGAGTTCCTTTGCGTGCAGCTGTTGAGTTCATGGCCCTTGTGGTAGATGAGGGAGCTTGAAAGTTGCTGCTCTCCATTTTTGTTAATGGGTTCTGCTCTAAATTTTGTTTGCAGAACAAAGAGGAGGTCAAAGAGATATGTGGCAACTATGAGATAAACAGCTGCTTCACTCTGACTTTTTAGGGTAAAACAATTAAAAAGCACTGGAACACATCCTTAGTCTGAACAAGTTGTTTTTTTTTTCTTTGGATGATACTGTTGGGATAATTTACATGTTAATGTATAATATAAAATCAGACTTGGAAACACATGTGTACAAAATATTTCTGAATGTACAGACAATCACCTTAATATCTGCAAAACTATTACTTGCCATCTGTTATTAAAAAGTTACAAATTTTGCATCTCTACTGCTGTATGATTGTCTGTAGATTTAAGGACTTATTTTGGATTACTGGTTGACCTGGCTGGCCAGATGAATACTGTAAAACTTCAATTTCTTATTACAATTATTTCAGGCACAAAGAGGAATTTAGTACAGCGCAGAAGAGTGAGAACAGGGCAGGTTATAATCCTACCTGGAGCTGGAAAAAGGAGGGAAGAAGAGAACAACACACTGAGTGTGGGAGAAGCACCCAGAGGTCAATGTGATGACTCAGTGTTGTGTTTATGCACCTCAAATGATTCTGTGTGATTAAATATGAATTGCATTTAACTCGCTGCTTGCAGGAAATTATTTCCCTTTAGTCTTCCTGGAAGGCTTTGGCAGGAAAAGGACAGACACTCCCTCTAGTGTCCTACTATTGAGAGCAAAATAGAGTTGTGTCTTTATTTCAGGGCCATTGCTGTCCTCTTCCTTGATTTCTCACACACATGCTGATTCCAGCCTGGTTTTTCAAATCCTTTCACCCCAATTGCCCCAAACTGGTTGCACTGAGATGAAAGAAGAATTTCCCTGTGAAAGCCCCGTTTTAACCAGGAATGGGTTAAATGGGAACAATCACCTGTTGTGCTGCAGGACCTGCTCAGAAACCTGGGGTGCCCAGCACTATAAAACCCAGGAGCAGAAAGACTAACCCTGCTGGAAGAAACTTCTATTTTATACATGAAGATGATGGGAAATTTCCCAGTGTCCAAGAGAAGGAAAATGTTTGACTACACACTCATACCAGGTTGTAAGATGCTCCAGGATGGGTTATAAAAGCACATTTACAGGGTTCAGTGGGCCAAAGAGGTCCCTTATAGCCCCTGTTAATGCCAGTGGGCAGCACGTGCCTGATGCTTTACACCCTGCACAGTGCCCTGGCTTGGGAAAAAGTTATTTTGAACTGTTTATTGGAGCTCCAGGGTTAGTTTTGGATTGCTTTTAACATTGCCTACTTCTGCGGAAAGGCTAAGCAGATCCTTGGGCCATGGCACGGAAATGTTTTTGAAGCTCCCAGTGAAGCCTGTTTGAGTTTCTTTTTGACATAAAACGTGGGACAAGTAGGAGAGTTTTGCATGCCTTGATTACAAATATTGAAAATGAACAATACCCCAATTCTTCACAGCTGCTCAGGTCAGACTTGCTTGTTGTTTTTTGTATTTTGCTGTTGTGATTCCTTGCATAGATGATTTTTTTGCTTAGGGCAGGGGGTTAAGGAACAATTGTTCTTCATACAATCCTTTTCAGCTGTGGATGAACTGATTTAGCTGGAAGTAAGAAAAGCCTTTGACCATTAGTGACTATTCACTGTGTTTCCATGTAGAAGTCCAAGGAATTAAAACATAACATCAGGTGACTAATGACCAATTATTCAGGACAGGTTGGTGAAATGCTGTGGCTGAAGAATTTATGGAATTGTACACCTCTGTCTTTGTTTGTCTCTGAGTGGGTGAGAACACAAGAGAAGTTTGGAAAGTAGAAAAACCTTGCACAAATAGATGATTGACACCAAGCTACAGCTTCAAAATATATATAAGGCAGCTCTCAGAGGAATAAAAGAGAGGTAAGTACAGACTCTGTCATGTTAGTGACAACTAACCAGCCCTTTTCTCCAAGATGTTTTCAGAACTCAACTGAAGTTTTTAAAAATTATAATAAACACAAAAAAATAGCAAGTTTTGACGTTCAGGTCATCCTTTTGTCAGGGCTTCTTCCCTAAGTGAGGACACTGACAGCTTCCATTTTCCAGGAATACCTTACTCGTGTGACCTGTCATCTGTATAGAGTCAAAATGGGGTGGGAGGTCGGTTAGAGCTAGATGATCTTTAACCTCCCTTCAAACCCCAAATCCTTCTGTGGTTTTAAACTGCTTCCCTCTCCTGCTTGCTCTGGAATTTGATGAGCTTTTTCATTCCCTGATCTGATTTTTCATTCCTCATCTGATTAGCCCTGTAGGGAAGAGGGAGAGTAGTGATTTCCAGAGCAGCCTTTTAACATCAGTGACCACCAGCAGAGATGGAGGTGTGTAGTGGTTTTAGCTAGGCCTCAGATTAGCAGGCTCAGAGAATCTACGTGGATTGGTAGAGACAGCTGTCACCTGACTGGGTAACCAAGGAAATATTTCATACCAGATGACGCAAACCTAAGATATGATGCAGCAGTGGGAGGTGTTAGTTCAGTTTCACCATGGCTGAAGTACAGAGAAGACGTGCTACCATTGTTCTGCCCTGTTAGGCCTTGCTCCTGCTATTGTCACTCCTTGCCTTTTGTTTGAGTTCAGGGAAGTAGAAATATTTTGTTGTTACTCTTTCTGTTTCTTGCTGAGTGTCTTTTAGAGTGCTTATGAATCTAGAATAATATACTTTGTATTAATTGGGGAGTGGGAGGTTATTGTTATATGTAACTTGTGTAAGTGTGTGTTATATTGTAGTTTTCTCTTAATTATCTCTTTTCTGTATAAATACATGTAGTTAGTTTCAGCATAAACCTGGTCTGGAGTTTTTCTTCCCTCTCCCTCTTCTTCCCTTTTCACTCTGTCTCGGACAGTTGGCGTTTTGCCAGCTCAACCCAAGACAAGGTGTCAGTCTTCAGAAGTGGATCTCAAGCAGCAGCAGCTCTTCAGCCCTCTGCAAAAATGGGCTCACTTCTCCACCACTCACACAGGACCTGGAGCTGGTCCCTCTGGAAGTGCTGTAGTGGCACTGGGACCACCCAGCTCACAGAGACATAGAATCATAGAATCCTAGAATCATAGAATGGATTGGGTTGGAAAAGACCTCCCAGATCATCAATTCCAACCCTTGGTCCAACTCCAGTCCATTTACTAGATCATGGCACTCAGTGCCACATCCAATCTGCATTTAAAAATCTCCAGGGATGGGGAATCCACCCTCTCTCTGGGCAGCCCATTCCAATGCCTGATGACTCTCTCTGTAAAGAATGGTTTGGGGTTGGAAGACCATCCAGTTCCACCCCTGCCATGGGCAGGGACAACTTTTACTACCCCAGGTTTCTCCAAGCCCCATCCAACCTGGCCTTGGACACTTCCAGGGATGAGGCAGCCACAGCTTCTCTGGGCACAGACGTGCCATCACAAGACATGGTAGTTTCTTGTGCCCCTTGTACAGCACTGAGACATGCAGGGATCACGTAAGTCCCCAAACTGGAAACTGGAAACCAGGATGAGAGGAGGAGGAATACTTAGAGCAGATAAGAGGCTTTGTGTCTCAAGAATTCCTGTTCATCAAGTCAGTGTGTGATGGAAAATGCTGCATGTTCTTGCTTTGCAGCTAAAAGAGGGAAGGAAGCAGCAGTACAATGATTGACAAGGTAAAAACAGTATAAACCCACCACGGGCTTCAGGGAGAGAAACTACTTGAGGGGATACAAAGAGGCAAAATGAGAACATGAAACAGAGAATGAATGAAGAAATGGAATGTAGCAGAGAAGAGGTGAGTGTTAAAGTGGATTAAATATTTAGTTCCAATTATATTTAAATTTGTATCTTCCTGGCTAAGTTTCCAGGACAGAGAGTGCTGGAAGAAGGGTTACATTCCTCAAGAATGAGAAGCTTTGCTGACAGGAGTCAATCAACCTCCCCATGAGTTGGTCTCTCAGTCATGGAATAAAATAAAAACTGGCCGTGTAGGTGCATAGAGAGGTCCAGTGTGCTGAAATGCTTCAAATACCCTCAGCTGAGAAAAACAGTGAGACCTGGCCAGGAGAAGGAGGCTGATGGACCCCCTCCCTCCCATGTGGGGAGGTGCAACAAAGCTCAGGGTCCTGAGTGTTCCTCTTCATCTGCTTTCAGTTTGCTTTGAAGACCAGCTGGCATCGAGAACCAGGACGGTTGTATTGCCGTGAAGCTTTCATCTTCTAATTTCCCTGGCCTGTTTGGCTCTCATCTGGCTGCAGCTATTCCTCAGTACATCATACTCAGCCTTTCTGGATGAAATCCTACAGTGAGAAGACTCTGGGTACAAGAGACATAATAAATGTTTCATTTACTTAGCCAAATATATTCAGGAGTAATACTGTTTTGTTTAGCAGACATCCACTGCTGCAAACCACTTGAAAACCATCTCGTGCAGAGGCCCAACTGGGTGTTATTTTAAAGTGGTGCAATCGAATTTTTTGATTTCTTTTTTTTTTCAGTTTGAATTTGCTGTATCCTTCTTTCTTTCCTGCACTTCCTCAGAAGGGGCTCTTTGGGAATACTGATGCTTTTTTTGTCACATTTTGTCGTGTAGGTACAGCAAAGACTTTCCATCCCAGGGAACTTCATTATACTGTCTTGGTGGCATGGGATTAAACTCTGTTTTAAAAGTATTTAAGGTTTTCAAGTTTAAAATTTGGAGTTGTATTTGAACTGCCACAAACTGACACCCATTTTTTCTTGCAAGTCACTGATGTGCAAAATTCTAATTTCCATGTTGGATACTTCATTTGGAGCACCTACTCAACCACTCCCAACTGTGAGCAAGTGGCATCTCCCACAAGTCTGGTTCATCATCCCAAACCTCCTCCACACATCCCTTCCCACCTGTGCTGGTGTAACATCTTTTCCCATCATTTACCATGTTCATTGAAGGCTTTGAAAAAATATACTAGAGAGAGGCAGTTTTCAGCCTACATTTTAACTTTGCAACAAGCACATAGCTAAGAGATTTTGTTGATGTGCTTAAACTGGATAGATGTTCCATTCCTGGAAGTGTTCATAGCCAGGCTGGCTTTGAGCAACTGGTGTAGTGGGTGGCATTCCTGCCCATGGCAAGGGAGTCAGAATTAGATGTTCTTCGAGGTCCCTTCCAACCCAAACCAGTTTGTGATACTGTGAAACTGCCTTGCGCTGTGTATTTTAACACTCTGTGTAAGAACTGAACAGTGGTATCCTCTAGAAATCGTGTCCTGCAGACTCTCCTTGTCCAAGATCAGATATGAAAATAAAGCAAAAAACACCTGCTGAAACCCTTCTGTGTTTGTTCTTATTTTTCTTAGAAACACATCAATATTTAGAACTCCCCTTGTACAGGAAGAGCCAAGTGTGCCCATGGGACATGGTGCCTGCAACGTGCCTGAGCAAACAAAGCTCAGAGTGGGGAAAGACTCAGGAACACAGCCTGACCCCATGGATTTGCTCCAAAGATTTAATGTGGTATCCTTGTATTCCCCAAGACATCTTCCTCTGTGAATGATCTCCTGGAGAGGCAGGATGGGTGTGGTGAGACAGGCAGTGACACACCTGGCAGCATCTCCTGGCTTTGCTCCAGCTGTGCCTGTGCCTCTCCTCTGCCGGTTCCTTTGGTGCCTCTCCTCTGTCAGTTCCTTTAGTGCCTCTCCTCTGCCGGTTCCTTCGGTGCCTCTCCTCTGCCAGTTCCTTTGGTGCCTCTCCTCTGCTGGTTCCTTTGGTGCCTCTCCTCTGTCAGTTCCTTCGGTGCCTCTCCTCTGCCAGTTCCTTTGGTGCCTCTCCTCTGCCGGTTCCTTTGGTGCCTCTCCTCTGCCAGTTCCTTTAGTGCCTCTCCTCTGCTGGTTCCTTCGGTGCCTCTCCTCTGCCAGTTCCTTTGGTGCCTCTCCTCTGCCAGTTCCTTTGGTGCTTCTCCTCTGCCTGTTCCTTTGGTGCCTC